>JAQBSW010007012.1:0-44134 GCA_029291075.1 Eudiplozoon nipponicum
CTTCACTATTACAGGTTTACACATTCGTCTAGGAGATTGTACCGTCCTATTATTCCACATTCTTCTACCGAATATATAGTGGTTAAAGGGCGTAATACCGGCTCCTACTGATGAGTCGCCAGTAAGCACGAAACGAATGTGCATGAGATTATACTTTCCGTTCATGCTGCCTTTGGTTTATCCTTCTGGTCACAACTGAACTAATTTGTTACTAGGTTCGCAAAACCTAATACATACTTGCATATATATTAGTTCTTCGCAACAAACATTATTTAGCTGTAACATATTGAATTGAATGCTGTCATGCTTACCGCGAAATGTGATAACTGATATCGATGAAGGCCAGAGTGTATGGTTTAATTGGAGTAACAGGTGTTCGGAAATTGTTGTAATTCTCAATTTGGGTGAACTTTAGCATAAATTTATATCCATCAGGTTGGTATCATGTACTGACTCGGAAACCATAGTGTTAGTATCCGGTATTCATCGATTTCAAAAAAGGTATCAGTTAATAACACAATGGCCTATAGTGTTAGTATCCTTTACAGACTCGGTATATATATTATATAGTGTGAGTTAGCATTGAAGTTGCATTGTTGTTGACTTTACATGATGCTAGCTTCACTATTACAGGCTTACACATTCGTCTAGGAGATTGTACTGTCCTATTATTCCACCATTCTTCTACCAAATATATAGTGGTTAAAGGGCGTAATACGGGCTCCTACTGGTGAGTCGCCAGTAAGCACGAAACGAATGTGCATGAGATTATACTTTCCGTTCATGCTGCCTTTGGTTTATCCTTCTGGTCACAACTGAACTAATTTGTTACTAGGTTCGCAAAACCTAATACATACTTGCATATATATTAGTTCTTCGCAACATACAGTATTTAGCTGTCTGAATTGCCAAGACATATTTGAAACCGTGGGCTTGTGGTTCAGAGCACCACAGCTCTCCACCTACGGCAACAATTTCATGCGTACGTTTTTATTACAAACTAAACATAGCATGAAATTGGATATACAGTACTTTAACTAAACCGGTTTCTTCATTATTGTGTATTCATTCACAGATGCCTGAATTCGCACAGCTGACATTTAAATCAGTGAGTATGTCGTTCAGATTCATACAGCTCATCCCCTACACCAACAAAGTCATATATATGTTGTTGGCATAAAATGAACATTGCATAAAACAGAATATGCAATACGTTAACCAGACCAGCTTGGTTTTTATTTTGTACCAAATAGTTTTTGACTGAATTGCCACTGCTGATTCCCTACGCCGTCAAAGTCGTGCATATGTTGTCGGTAAAAACTGCAAATTGCATTAAAATAGAATATGCAATCCATTAATTTGTCCGACTTTGCCCTTATTGTGGACTATTCAGCAGCTGAGTATTGAGTCGGGGAGCATGCTTTTCATAATTATACAGTTTATCCGCTGCGCCATAAAAGCCGCGAATCACCTTATATATTTAAAGACATTTATTAATACAATAAATGTGTTAAAAGTCACAAATCTGACGCATACAAATTTTCTGTTATCGAGCGATAAAGTCCCATCCAGAATGTGTAGTATAGCAAAGGTACATTAACAAGAAATCCCTTAAGTATAATTGCGAATTTTGCGAATTATACGTAGTCAAGCTATATTCTTTAAATTTCCCTTGCGAGCTTTATAAAAACACCAATCCTGTTGTATTTAACCGTTCGAACAGCATAGATTTACAACCGTCAGTCACACGAACTGACGCGTTTCTACCTTCCAGGTTCATCATCAGAGTCTGACGGCAAACTGAATAGCGGGGATCAAAACGCAATGCATATATACGGAATGCAAAATTAGATATGCGGCCCTCATCTATAATAGTCTCGCATACATTGTATGTGACTGGAAATGACGGAGGCAAATCTTCAATTGTTTTAATCAAGTTTGCGAACTTGTAGTAAACACAAATCCCATTATGTTTAACTGGTCGCACAACAGCAAAATTATCATCAGTCAAGCTATATCTGGCTTAAGCTTGGTCACTACTTCCAAAATGCATCAAATTATAAAATTTCAATATTTCTTTGATATAAAATTTGAAAATACTCACACCTTTTAGGTTACGCTTTATAGGACGCAACATTTGATAGCTAGTCATACAAAATAAAATTCATTATATAGTCATAGAGTTTCCTGCCTAAATGTTATATCCGGAAACAAAAACATCACGTGGAAACAAATTTATAGTATTATAGACGTATTGTGTCTATTTGCGCATTCCTTAGACGGAAGTAGAACGACGTTGAGAAGGAAAATTCTTACAAACATTAAGGGATTTCAAATAAGGCAGGCACTGGTTAACCCAATATAATTAAACAAACATTGGTTGCGCGGGCGGTGATAAAAATTATTATAATCAAGGTTGCGGTCTTGATATAAGCATCTGACCCATTAATTACTTACATATTTCAGTCAAGCAAGCCAATTAGATGAATTAAAATTTATGTTAAGAAAATTATTATAGATAAGGTAAAATGTTCGTTTAATTAAATAAATGTTTATGCAACTGTCTGATCATTATATTTTTTTGACGACCTCAACCTCCCTCATGTCAAATAGCATAACTTAGTATTCAAAAACCATCCGCTGCTACGGCTCTCCACCGATAGCTTGCGAAATCAGGTTGTGCATTTTTCTACCCAGGGTAACAATAAACACCTTTCCAGTAAAGATTGAACGATTTTCAGTGTCGAGATATTTTCCATTATCGTGACAATTACCAAGTATCCTTTATTATCCCCCTCTTATATTTTGTTTCAAGAGAGACTCAACAAACACCAAGACGTTTTACTGATTCAAAAGAGTCTAGCCGATTTTGTGGTGCCATCGTCTGTAAAGAAATAGTCATCACCGAGTTGTTAAATTCTTAGTGATGTAATAGATCCATGTCAGGTTGGAAGGACAAACTAAATATTCAACGGAACCTATACCCCTCGGAATTCCACAGAAGTCAGTGTTGGAACCAGTCCTTATTAAATTAAAGCTGTCGCGATTCCAAGTTACTGGTAGTCGTCATTAGTTTGTATTGTAAAACTGGTGAGGATGAACCAAATGAAGAAGGCTGTTGTTAACGGCAGCCGAAATATTTTGTTGAAGATAGAAAACAACTTGAATCATTACTGCGTTAGTAAAAACGGTAGTCAAAACCAACATTATTGTACCGCAAATGTACATGGTACTAACACTATGGTTTCCAAGTCGGAACATGGTACCAACATGATGGATATCAATTTATGCTATAGTTCATCGAAATTGAGAATTGCAACAATTTCTGAACACCTGTTACTCCAGTAAATCCATACACTCTGGCCTTGATCGATATCAGTTATCACATTTCGTGGTAAGCATGACATCATTCAATTCAATATATTACAGTTAAATACTGTTTGTTGCGAAGAACTAATATATATGCAAGTATGTATTAGGTTTTGCGAACCTAGTAACAATTAGTTCAGTTGTGACCAGAAGGATAAACCAAAGGCAGCATGAACGGAAAGTATAATCTCATGCACATTCGTTTCGTGCTTACTGGCGACTCATCAGTAGGAGCCGGTATTACGCCCTTTAACCACTATATATTTGGTAGAAGAATGTGGAATAATAGGACGGTACAATCTCCTAGACGAATGTGTAAACCTGAAATAGTGAAGCTAACATAATCTAAAGTCAACGACAATGCGACTTCAATGCTAACTCACACTATATAATATATATACTGAGTCTGTAAAGGATACTAACACTATGGCTATTGTGTTAGTAACTGATACCTTTTTTTGAAATCGATATGAGCTAGGCTCTTACACTATGGTTTCCGAGTCGGTACATGATACCAACCTGATGGATATAAATTTATGCTAAAGTTCACCCAAAATGAGAATTACAATAATTTCCGAACACCATTCGTCTAGGAGATTGTACCGTCCTATTATTCCACATTCTTCTACCAAATATATAGTGGTTAAAGGGCGCAATACGGGCTCCTATTGATGAGTCGCCAGTAAGCACGAAACGGATGTGCATGAGATTATACTTTCCGTTTATGCTGCCTTTGGTTTATCCTTCTGGTAACAACTGAACTAATTTGTTACTAGGTTCGCAACACCTAATACATACTTGAACTAACAAGGTTTTCGGACTTGGCGAACTTCTTCTACTAAGCTAGCTAGTGCCTTAATACTGCCATAAGCCATTCCTCAAGAAATGAAGACCGATCTACTCTTTTAGTATATTCCTAAGGCCTTTGAGCATGTCTCTTTCTCAGCAATTCCATTTGCTTTATTAAATACTGGCATTTGTAGTGGTGTCTTTAAGCGCATTAATTTCCATCTCTGTAAACAATCAATGGTCGTGTAAGTTCACATTGGCTTCCTGAAATGAGCTTCTATCAATTTTCTAGTTCCGCAGAACTCAGTTCTTGGCCCCATAATTTTAAAACCAACACTTTCAAAGATTTGGGTATTAGATAACCAATTTAAGATTTCCAAGTATGCGGATGATATAGCTGTGGTATTCATAAGCTCAGTCACCTCCAATTTCGTCACATCTCTAATTACTCAGCATGTAATCTTGCTTAAATCTCATCTTTGAGTGATTGGTCTATAACTCAATTCATAACATTTCGTATATTGCATTTTGGTTTTGATTCTAACCTTCATTCGCCAACCGCAAACCGATCCTCTTTAGTAGAAATCGAGTTTATTGAAACAGTCCAGCACTTATACATTACATTTTCTCTGTAACTTTTATTCTTCATAAAATCTTTTTCAATTTGCTTCAATAGAAAAGACTCTGTCTTGTGACTTACGTCAGTTAGTGCTTATGTCCTGCCCGTCATACTTTGCACCATTGAACTACCTTTGCCTTCTTTTGCTTTAAAACAAATACCATCTATATTTTGGAACCGTAACATTTCTTATCGTCAAAACTATCAAGAGAACCTCGCCGTGCTAATTTCTTATTTTTATGGTTTAGTCGTCACATAATGGTTGTCACCTATACGAATATGTTCTCAACTCGTTTTTGTGATTGGATTTCTCTCTACCTTGCAACCCATGGATCACGAGCAACGGTAAATCATTAATTCAATACCACGATAACCACAGCTTTTTTATTAAAATATGATATGTTTCCAAGTTCACGAGTATGTTCAAATTACTATTGAAGAAGATAAACCTCTAATTCAATCTGTGTTCAAGAAATACGTTTATCTGCACTTCTTAAATACTTAAGATAAAACTGTGACTAGAACCGTACAATGTTTCCTTCAAATCTGCAATTCACTTTTTACTAACATAGATACTTCAGATTTTTCCGCTAGTATTTGAGGAAATGAATTTTTCGGTCTGTTTTACCCTGAGTTCTGCAGTATGCTAGCGAATATTGAACAACAACAACAACAATGGTTTTCCATAGCGTTCTTTGTACACAGTTATACTGCCACCCATAATTTCTATACAAGGTTCTCTTCCACTTCAACTGTTCCGATATTTAATAATAATAATGCAATTTTGCCAAACACACCGTTTGCTGTTGTGGTTGTTATGATGGGCATATTCATTCTCTCATCACGTTCATGATCGCATGTCAATGTAGATTACCTCGCCCGAGATTTTCTTCGAAAAATCGTTTCTTTTCTCAATTTAGACAACTCTTCTACAAATTCCTCTGCAGCTAGTTTTCATCCAGATACTGTCCAACAAATTTTTATCCTAGTCACAGCTAAATTAACTTACTAGCATTTTGTTTATTTATGTGCGTTGAACTACATGAGGCACTGTTGTAACAATAGTTTTATTTCTGCCGTCATATTTTTGTGCAATTACATTTAACATTACATCTTGTATAATGGAAACTCATCTTTTATATTTGAGTAACTGAATTTAGTTTTAATGGGGGCTTTTGCACTAGTAATATATTATTATTGATTTTTTACTCCTATTTTTTTATTAAAACGTTGTTACATCATTCAGTTATATGGCTCTGTGTTTCACAAAACGTCAGTTTTCTGATGGCATTCTTTTTCATGTTTTAGAGTATTTCATTCGATGATTGTTTGCATATGCAATATTTTTAATCGATGTAGAGCCTATTATACTTTAGCTCCGTTGCTTTTCGTTTATTATTTTATCGTTGTGGCAATATACATTAACGCTTTAAGAGACAAACCATCTTTTTGACCTTTTTTCAATCTCTTAGTGTAATTCTATTCCCATGTTTATATTTGTAGTATACGGGTCTTATGCCTAATATGCTTCTTTTCAAGTATTGTATCAGTATCATTAGTATTCTTAGCTATGTACATTTGATATTCATCCCAAAAACACATCCCTATGTAATCCTAGTTATGAATTGTAAGCTAACATTTTCTATTCTGAAACTAGATGGCGTCATTTTTTTAAGGAATCTGTATTATTATTTTTATTATACAGGATACAATTTATCGAAAAAGTTACAACTTCGTTTCATACTTTCCGTAAAACAATATTCCTTGTAATTTGTTTGTGTTTTAAATATTTGCTATTTATTAAATGTTCAAGCGTTGTATTTGTTGGCCTATTCTTCATAGTCAGAAATTTATATTAGATGCAGTTAAATAAAATCATAAGAGATTTTATTTAAGAATGAGAATAAAAAAATTAAAATGGCTAAATAGTTACTCACAGGAAATTCGCTTATGTAAACTTGGGCGATGTACAATGCGGCCGCAGATATTGTCATTTGTGTACACCTTAATGTTTTACAATATCCATCGGGTGAACGAAGCACAGTAATCGCGTAACACGGTTTGGTATAGGAATTGATTGAATACACAATTATGATCAAACTCACAAGATGTTGCAATAAAAAAGTTGAAGTCATGTTTAGAATAAACAAAACAACCTGCGATATCTCTACTATTTCATTATCAGTTTTTTTCTGTGAAATGCTGGAAATTTTATTGTTTGATATCAATTGTTTTGAATGCCAACGAATGGGCGAGAATCCGTACAGTGTATAACCTGGTGAATATGAATTCTGCATTGCTGGCAAATTAGGAGCAACATGTGGAGCAGAAAATTGTCCACCAATAAATCTGACAAGAAAAAATAACCAATAAGCAAAGCAACTGACGAACAACCCCATATCAAGGCAAACACGCGTAGTTGAAGATAAATTATCCATTATAGAATTATCATTTAAATGTAGCAACATTGATAGCTGAAATTCGTGAAATGAAGAACGCAAACTTCCGGAGCGTCGAAAAACTGACGAATTAGATATTGCTTTGCGTCTAAATCGTCCTAGAAAAAAACTGAATCGCTTCCAATAAAACTGCGCGCATGTAAATATAAGTATAATGTAAATTATCACAAAACTAAGCAATTGAGATTCACAGATTGCCGTACATGTCTTAAGAGATTCCGAAATAAGATAAGAAAATAAACTTTTTTCACGGAAGCTATAAAAACACAATTGATATAAGAATGGAAATGTAAGCATCATAATGGGTGATAATATAATGATAAATCCTAGTATTGGTGCACAGATAAGTCGAAATAATCCGAAGGATAAATGGTGATACGTTTTTGTCCCTTTGGTTATTTCACTGTCTGTCCACTCATTTTCATCACTATCACTCTGAAATTTATTACTGTTCTTAAATCTCATTTTGTCACGCCTTTCATTATCAATGGAATTCAATCTGGAAGGAAATGAAATATCGTAGTTCGTAATCCCTTGAGACAGTCGGTTTTCTACTGAATTCCGCATTTCTTTAAATTGTTTTAAATCATTAGTCTTCTGTGACTTTAACTCAACTTTAATACTTTTGTCAAAACTTGATTTTCGCCTTCGAGGTCGTCGAGTACGGTATGATCTATCGTTACTAGTCGTGCTCTGAGTATCGCGTAGACGAGAGTTTCGAGGATGTGAGAGATTTTCGCGAATATAAAATGTCCTTTTGTCCGATAGTTTACATTTAGATGGCGGTATAAAGTCTGATTTTGAAACAGATCCTTTTCTCTTAATGTATTCAATTCCAGCGTCACTAGCAGCACAACTATTATCTTGCTCGAAAATTTGAGAGTTAATATACCCACCACCATCCACCAATGTTTCACTAATTTGCTGACTTACATTGCTATGACTTGTATTACCTCTAAGAGTTGTAGAATTAGCTACATCTATACTTTTTTCACTTTGAATTATGCTCATGTCTTTTTGATACAATAATGGCCATTGACGACGTGAAACATTAGCATCAGAATTACTTGACGGAGTGTCATTAATGGTTGGTGCATCACTGTTTTCGTTAGATATACTGCTGTACTGAGTAGAATTGGAAGGATATATTTGATAAGATGGACTACTAGGTCCATTGAAGAATGAAAGTTGTTGATGCTGCAAAAAGCAGTTTGGTGACATATGCATACCATATTGGATATTAGGCATTAAAAGATTAGCCTCGTTCCTAAAATCATATTTTGTGTATGGTAATTCAGAAATATTATTTTGTTTCATAATAGTCAATGGTAGAATTTAACAAGCATGTGAATAATATGCAATAATAAGTAGAAATTTTAAAATTGACGACTGTTCACAACAAAAATGAAAACAACCAAACATTGTTTTTAGTCCACCGTTTCTTAAATATATACTATTTTTCATTTCCCACACAATGATTTTCCAATTTTGCACTACGATTGTCCAACAAAGCAGTAACTTACTAGACCCTGAAAGGAACTGATTTACGAATTTAAATATATATTAGTATAGAATAAATTTATTTGGATTCAAACCTTTTATGTTCCATGAAATAATAATATTGCAAAATTTACAATATCAAAAAGATATCACATCACATAAATGTGTGCAATTAGTCTCATGAAGATAAGTAAATCTCATTAGTTTTACGTGCAAAATATCAACATCAGAAATTTCGGCTGCAAAGAGTAATAGATTCATCATCAAAAATAGGAAATATTAAAGTATAATTCGAATGTAACATTATGCAAAAAAGGGAACCATGACTAGCAATTGATTGTATGTATTGTTGACTAACATGATATAATGCATAACATTTTAATTATAATAATACAAAACTTAGAAATAAAAATCTGAAGAAATTATGTTTCTGATAACAATTATCCTTGTCTTTTATTCAACTATAAGAAAGTGTTATCATAATCAAAATAAAAAATATCAGCAGGATTGTAGACGTTTTCTAGTTCAGTAGATAAAAATTTAAAAGGCATCTTAGATGGATTATAAATTTTGTAAATTTTCGAAAAAGAGAATAACTTGCTCGCAACATTCCCCAACAAAGGAGGAGATATTGCAAAATGTCCAGATCTAGGTCTAACTTCATGAATCTTTCTTATTGGATTCATATAGGCCCCAGTCCACTGGTTCAAATGGAAAACTTTTATGCAATACCACATCCTCCGAAACCATACAGTTTGCAGTGATAGAAACTGTAATCTAGTGGCGTATATAGTGCACAAGATAGGATTAATTTGTTTCACAACTTTTATTTGTACAGCTTCTATCTTACTGAACAAACCCTTTTACAAAATTTACAATCAATTGCCAAAGGGGCTTAGAGAAACGCCTCCATCTAAGATGTATTTTAAATTTTTATCTACCGAACTAGAAAAAGTGTACAATCCTGCTGATATTTTTAATTTTGATTATGATAATACTTTCTCATGGTTGAATAAAAGACAATGTTAATTGTTATCAGCAGCATAACTTCCAAGTTTTGTACTATTAAAATTGAAATGTTATGCATTATATTATCATGTGAATAAACAATGAATACAATTAATTGCTAGTCATGCTTCACATTTTTTGCATAATGTTACACTCGAATTATACCTTAAATTTTCCTCTTTACAGCCGAACTTTCTGATGTTGATATATTGTACAGTACAACTAGTGAGATTTACTTATCTACATGAGACTAATTGCACATATATATGTGATGTGATAACTTTTTTTATATTGTACATTTTCCAATTTTATTATTTGATGGAACATGTGTAGTTTGAATCTAAATAAAGATATTCTATTTTATTCCAAGTAGCGGCAGCATATTCTAGTATGGGTCTAATCCATATTATAAACATTTTAAATTTTATTTCATTCGATAATATATTTCTATTTATTAGTGCCCATCTGTTCTTGGCACTGCCTACTATCCTTTCAATATGTCTCTCAGCAGAAGCCGTACAATGAATAGTTATGCCTAAATCCTTAATTTCTTGCATAAGTTTAATCTCAAAAACATCATTAATCTCAGCATCATGAAAATATACATAATTAAATTCTGTTCTGTTACCTATTTTTAAAGCTCCCGTTTTTTACTGTTTATTCTCAGCCCTAGTGTTAACAAAATCTACATAAATCATACAAATCTAGTATCACATTATTTTTGGAGAATTCGACATTTTTTGGATCAATTGGAAAGACTATGTTTAAATCTTCAGCGAATTTGCAAACTCGACCGTTAGGGATCTTAGTTTTCAAATGTGCAAATACAATTTTAAATAAAATTGACCCCAAACTTTATCCCTGTGAAACTCCACTTGTTACCCTTTTCGATTTAGATATCAAATTGTTTACTTGAATACTTATTCTTCGATTATATAAATAGTATCTAAGTAATCTAAAAATATTCGGATCAATATTCAATAAATTAATCGCATTCAAAATAGCATCAAAAGATATAGAGTCAAAAGCTTTTGAGATATCTATAAATACAATTAATGCATCTAACTTTTTCTCATCTAATGTAATTACATGTTTCCACATAGAGAGCATATTAGTAGTTGTCGACCTGTCTTTCGTAAAGCCGTGTTGGCATATATCAAAATCAGCCGGCAACATACGTTCTAAATGATCAAGTATCAATCGTTCTATTATCTTCAAAAACGAAGGGATAATAGAGATTAATCTATAATCACTGGCGCACGTTGGCTTACTTACTTTTGGCAACGGCTTAGCTACTATCGTTAGTATATCGATTGGTAATTTCCCATTCTTCAAAATTCTATTTATAAAATTCCAGATCGCATTCATAAAATTTAAAGGTAATTGAAGTAGGTTTTCAATCGATATACCAGAGTGATTTTTTTTATTTTATTTTATTTTTAACATTAATTCTATTAATGCATCACTGTCAATAACAAGTCCTAGATCCTGGTTTCCCGAAGGATCCGGTAGATCAATGAAATTGCTTTCGTTCTGTGGATTACATAACAAGTTGCCAAATACTTCATCCAATTCACAGAGAAATTCATAATCAGTTTTACCCACAGGTAATATAAGCTTTAATTTTTCCTTATATTTACTGTAGTCTGTGAGGAGTTTGTATCCTAGTCTAGGATTACTCTTCAGTTTGGCCAAAATAATTCTCTCTGATCTTTGACGGATTATCAGCAGTGATGAATTAATTTCTTTATCGATCAAATCTAACCTCATTTTTTAATACTATTGATAAGACTACATTTCATTATATTATCTCGTTTGATTCTTAGCTTACATAACTTCCTATTGATTCGCTTTGGTATAACATCCGTAAATGTAGATGCCCTAAATATATCAGATAATAACAATGAAACAGAAGAAACAAATTCGTCATTGTTCATGATAAAAAAAACATTCATAATCAATTGATAAGCTTAATTCTCTAAAAAGATTCCAGTTGATTCTGGAACATTGCACGTGTGCACTTTCAAAATTAGGTTTCTGTGCTTTGCTACTCAAAAGGTTCCATTGTAAAATAATTTGTTTATGATCCAATTCTTTGAAGTAATTTACTACATCATAACTGTGTGAGTTCAACGCTTCAACTTCTAAATATACATGATCTGAGCATTCCGAACCTCTAGTTGGTTCCTTTATAATCTGCTTGAGATCATGATTAGAAAAAAGATTGATTGTTTCACAATTATGCAGCTTATTAAAATCTCGTACCACAACAATATTGTAACACGCGGCTCCGTGTTACAACCCAACGAAGGTCAATTTTTACAAACACTGTGCTCTTTAAGGTCAAATATTCTAACTCTGTCCTTAAACTATATTTCTCTTAGCTGTGATTTTAGGAACAATCTCTTTTAGTCTCAAGCAGTTTTAATCGATATTTCTTGAACTGCAATTTTATTTGTAATTAATAGTGTTTTTATAAAATAGAGAGAACCGCGCGCGATCCGCGAGGATCACGCGGTGATCTGTTGTGTCATTGCGGATTTATTTCACTTAATTTAGTGTCCACATAGAAGAATGGATTAATAGTTTGACATGAACTGAAAATATTGCAAGTAGTAAGCTAAAGCTTTGTTAGTTTTTTATCATTGAAGTCTTTAAACAATTTACATCTTCATTTTTAATGATAACTTTTAACGATGATTTTTACATGTCATCAGATGTTTTAGTCGATGGTATAAATACAATTCTGTTCAGACATTTGTGTAACAATAACCACTTGTGTGCAAAACATTTTCTCTATAAACATAAATCAGTTTACTATGTTCATATTGTCATGTATTTTTAATCGTTTGACTATTCTAATTACGATCCAGACATTTGTGTAAGAATAACTGCTTGTGTACGAAATATGTTACTTTATAAACAAAAATCATTTTAATTCTTGCCGTCTAGAAGACGGACAATTTAGTTTAACTGTCAATGGTGTTTAGGATATAATTTTATGTTAAAATCTGTTTTTTTATTGCCGACCAACACATGGTCAAATTGGACTATCTGTGAATTATATTTCTAATTGCAATATTGTGTAGAATATATGTATGACCAGATGTTTTTGCCTTCTCGCATCAACCATCCGGAAAAGATCAGAGACTGATTAGGCGCACGGGTAGTAATAATAGCAACCATTGATAAGTAGTAGGGGTACAAAATCAGGAACGAGATAGCAGCGGCGAACAGTACCCCTACAATATAACCAGGGCAGTCCAAAATAGATTGAAAAGAATTGGTAAACATTTGATCATCATGTAAATTAGCATACGGCGGTCTTTAAACCGCGGTTAAGATCAGGTCATCAATTTGTATAGTTAAAAAATCAATGACAGTATTATATTAGCTAGTATGTAACACTGTCGCATTTAATATCGATTTATTATTAATAAGTACTCCTCCACCTCTTTTATCGTTCAGACTTCTTGCCAACCCTGTAACATTTCGTTATGTCGGCCTCTGACGTATCTCTGATTAAATCATTTAACTTTGCAACATCATTTGGGTCAGCATTTTCATTTAGATTAAATAAAATTAACTGCTCCTGTTTTCCAATCCTTGCAGAAACTTCATTGGATAAAATATTTAATATTTCTTCACCTGAAGAACTGCTTTCTTTATATATTGTCTTCTATGGTTATTTCAGCTAACTCGATCCATGGCTTAACATCGACCCTTAATTTATCCATCTTATCATTTAACACAACGGTCAATTCTTCAATTTTGGCGCTTAAGTTTTCATTTCTCATTTCTGCTAAATCTAATTTTGCTGAATATTTGCTAACGTTCGACTCCAGCTTAAACATTTTATTTTTAATATTGTTGTTCTCCGCCCTAAGCTCCTTCATGGAATTTTGAAGGTCCGTAATAATTTTTTCAATTTCATTATTCAAAAAAGTCGGAGTCATTTTAAACCGCGCGCGTAACAAACGTTAAATCAATATTGATCAAATCAATTGATCCAAAAAATGTCGACTTCTCCAAAAATAATGTGACACTAGATTTGTATGACCTAAGTAGGTATTTGATAACACTAGGGTTGAGAATAAACAGTAGAATGACGAAAGCTCTAAATTAGGTAACATTGTAACACGCGGCTCCGCGTTACAACCCAACGAAGCTCAATTTTGACAAATATAGTTTTCTTTAAGGTCACATATGCTTATTCTGGTTTTACATAACATTTCTCTAAACTGTCATTTTAGTAAAAATCTCTGTTAGTTACAAGTGGTTTTAATTGAGATTTCTTGAACTGCAAATTTAATTGTAATTAATAGGGTTTTGTTTAATAAAAAAACACGCCCGCGCGTAATACGCCAGTAGCATTCAGTGGATTACTGTGTTTGAGTCGTCAAAGCCTGGATTTATATTTTGTTTGCTCTTCATTAATTATTTGTGACTTCAAACTATACTCCTAAGACATTCTGGATTTATATTTTGTGTGCTTTTCATCAATCATCAGTGACTCTAAACTATAATCCTAAGTAATTCTGGATTTATTAATTTTGTGCTCTTCATCAAATATCAGTGATTTTAAACTATACTCTTAAGACATTCTGGATTTATATCTTATCTCTCTTTCAATCATTAAAATAGAAATGATTAACGATTCAGCCAAAACATTCTGGATTTATATATTTTGAATAATTTTCCATTCACAAAAATGTCAATTCTGCCGAGACATTCTGGATTTATTTATTGTGTTTATTGTGACTAATTTTATATGATTTTGATTTTTGTTTTACAACATCATGTTCAATAAAAGGATGACACTTCGATTTAGCCTTCTCCCATCACCCATCGGAAAAGGTCGGGAACTAATCATAAGCACGGATCTCAATATCAGCAACCAGGCATATGTAGGAATAGTATAGCGACACTAAATAGACAACTACCCTACAAAACATCCTACAATAGAATTGAAATTATTATGTTTATTTTCATGATGCTGTGATTAATTATGTTTTTGAAATCAAACTTCAGCAAGAAATTAAGGATTTAGGCATAATTATTCAATGTACAGCTTCTGCTGAGAGACATATTGAAAGGATAGTAAGCAGCGCTATGGGCACTAATAAATTTAAAAAATCTTATCAAACGATATAAAATTTAAAATTATATAATTTGGATTAGACCGATACTAGAATATGCTGCCGCTACTTGGAATCCATTAAAAAAGAGCTCATCCAACAAGATAGAAGCTGCGCAAAGAAAAGTTGTGAAATAAATTAGCCCTGTCTCCTGAACTATATCCGCCAGTAAATTACAGTTCGTATCACTGCAAACGTTATGGTTTCGGAGGATGTGCTATTGTATAAAAGTTTTCCATTTGAACCACTGGACTGGTACTTATATGAATCCAATAAGAAAGATTCATGAAGTTGGAACTAAATCTGGACATTTGGCGATCTCTCCTCCTTTGGTGGGAAATGTTGCAGGGAAGTTATTCTCTTTTTTGAAAATTTACAAAATTTACAATCAATTACCAAGGGGGCATAGAGAAACGCTTCATCTAAGATGTCTTTTAAATTTTTATGTACTGAACTAGAAAAAAATCTACAATCCTGCTGATCTTTTTAATTTTGATTATGATAATACTTTCTCGTGGTTGAATAAAAGACAAGGATAATTGTGATTAGCAGCATACCTTCTTAAGATTTTTATTTTCACGTTCTGTATTATTAAAACTGCAATTTTTATGTTGTATATCATCATATTAGTCAACAATACATATAATCAATTGCTAGTCATGATTATCATTTTTTTCATAATGCTACACTCGAATTACACCTTAATTTTTCCTTTTTCGGAGCGGAATCTATAACTATTTATATAATCGATAATTGTACAAATGCGATTAATTTATAAGACCGTTCTTTTTCCTATATCATAATAATTATTACAGCCCAATTTTCAGATGTTGATATATTGTACATTATAACTAGAGAGAACTACTTATCTATATGAGACTATTTGCTCATATTTATGTGACGTGATATCCTTTTTTATTTCTTATATATTCCAATATTATTATCTATTTGATGGAACATGTGTGGTTTGAATCCAAATTAAGATATTCTATTCTATTCTATTCTATTGATCTTCTTGTTTTTATTTTACTTTTAACATTAATTTTATCAATTCATCACTGTCGATAACAAGTCCTGGTTCCTGGTTACTCGAAAGATCAGTTAGATCCATAATATTGCTTTCAATCTGTGGATTATATATCAAATTGTCAAATATTTCATCCAATACACAGAGAAAAGCATACTAAGTTTCATCCACAGGTAATATGAGCTTTAATTTCTCCTTATATTTACTGTAATCTGATAGGAGTTTGTATCCTAATCTAGGATTGCTCTTCAGTTTACTCAATAATATTCTTTCTGATCTTTGCCGTATTATAATCAGTGATGAATTAATTTTATTGTCAATTAAATTTAACCTCATTTATAAATATTATTGATAAGACTACATTTCATTATAACTTGAAAAAGTCTGCA
The DNA here is from genome assembly GCA_029291075.1 of Eudiplozoon nipponicum. Classification (NCBI taxonomy): domain Eukaryota; kingdom Metazoa; phylum Platyhelminthes; class Monogenea; order Mazocraeidea; family Diplozoidae; genus Eudiplozoon; species Eudiplozoon nipponicum. The sequence goes on from JAQBSW010007012.1 coordinate 16,299, forward strand.
ATCCTGCTGATATCTTTTATTTTTTTGATTATGATAATACTTTCTCATGGTTGAATAAGAGACAAGGATAATTGTTATCGGAAACAGATTTTATTGAGATTTTATTTCCAAGTTTTGTATTATTATAATTGAAATGTTATGCACTACATCTTCAAATTAGTTATCATTACATACAATCAATTGCTAGTCATGGTTCTCAATTTTTGCATAATGTTACATTCGAATTATACCTTAATTGTTCCTAATTTGGTGATGTTTATATTATTCTTTTCAGTCGAATTTTCTGATATTGACATATTGTATTGTACAGCTAGTGAGATATACCTATCTACACGAGATGAATTGCACAAATATTGTGATGTGATAATTATTTTAATATATATTGTACAATTTCCAATTTAATTATTTGATGGAATATGTGTGGTTTGAATCCAAATAAAGATATTCTATTCTATTCTATTCTATATCTTATTCAATTCTTAGTTTACATAATTTCCTATCGATTTACTTTGTTATAAACGTAGATGTATGAAATACATTAGATAATAACTTTAAGGCAGAAGAAACAAATTCATGAATTTTCATAAGATAAAATTTTCCATAATCAAACATTACACTTAACTCTCTGAAACGATTCCAGTTAATTCTGGAACATTGCACGTGTGCATTCGCAAACTTATTTTCTGTCTATTGCTACTCAATTCGTTCCATTGTAAAATAATTTGTTTTTGATACAATTCATTACAATAGTTTACAACTTAACCGATTCACTTCCTAAATATACATGATCTAAGCATTCCGACGCTCTAGTTGATTCCTTTATAATCTTCTTTAGATCATGATTAGAAAAAAGATTGATTATTTCACATTCATGCATCTTATTAAAATCACCTACCACCAGATTATAACCATGGCAGTCCAAAAAAGATTGAAAAGAATTCGTAAAAATTATATCATCATTTAAACTGGCATACGACGGTAAAGATATAAAATCAATGACAGTACTATATTAGCTAGTATGTAAAATTTTTATAGGTAAAAATATTAAGCACTAAAGTGAAAAGTAAAATATTTTTTAAATTAAATCATACGTCACACGTGAGTTATAATTGCTAATTACAGTGCGCCTAACAAAAATGTTTACTTCGCATATATGACTGTAGTGAAAATTGATAGTAATTTTTGCAATGAATACAACGCCTTGATGCAGCTTAACAGTAACTGTTATTAATAATAAACAAAAATAAGTGCATTAAAATATATTTGTAACAATTTTTTTGTGCTTCATTAATAAACTTAGACAGTTCAATTGCTATGATACAATTCCCTTTTATAAATATTTACAGTGCATACCGCGATAGCAAAAGTATACTACAGCAGATCCATATATTTTTGTAATATGAATACTATTTAATTATGCAAACAAAATAACAATACATTCAATGAGTTCCTGATGTTGTTTCTAATTGAAACGCTCCAATCAAAATGCTGTGCAACGTCCAGATAAGCGACTAATGATGATGGCAAGGAAGCAAGCAGAAAGAACCAATATCTTGCAAATACTATAATTAGAGTCATTACTAAAACAAAGACGAATGCCCAGGATTCCTTATAGTGCTTTGCTCTGTCTATTTTTTTAATAATATTTGGCACAACAAACAGTAGATTGGTAGAAGCAGAGTTAAAGGATTCTGGGTGGAGGGTTTTGGTGAGCCTTGTTCATGAAATATTTAACAAGACCAAAAGGCTAAAAAATGTATGTCAATCTGATTAATTAATTAATCAATCACGAATGCTTCGATGACCATAAGCAATAACTGATGTGACTGAGACCGAGCTTTGCCGCTTATACGGTGTGTAAATTATTATGTGAATAGGACAAACGTAAACCTAGACCACAACAGCAAAAGAATATCAAGTGTAAATAGTAAGTAAGTCAGAATTTGTCGCTCAGAAAATGCATTTTGCTTGGATAATCGCAGATAGAACGTGAATGGTTAATGGTCAGATCATACTGCTTGTGTTCTAATTGGCTTGATGTCTGTCACTGAAATTACGTATTTGATTTAAATTAAGTTTTAGAATGTCAGAAATATACTTTTACTTGTTCTAGTTTAAATAACTTATATTTATGCTACGTCTCAGATCAATTCGCCGACATATTGCCTAAATGAAATTCAAATTTCATTTACGCAGTAACAATTAAAACAAGCGAAAATTGCCGTTAACCAATGGCGTTCGACCTTACGTTTGCACAATTATATATGCAGTGTGAATTTACAATGCATCATCACAAACTTTTGATATTTCCGTCCTGTACGCTACGATTTATTGCTGTCGCTCTATCTATTTGACTGTTGACCTACGATTTCTGGACTTGCGTCTGTCTCGCTGTGTCACCTAATCAAGTGGATTTCATTCAGGCCAATCTTTTTGTTGCTGCACGACTTTTCATACGTGATCGATTATCTATTAATCGGACTTCTACTTGTGCCAGGCAACACAGTGTTGCCGCAGATATTCATCAAGACAATTCAGAGCCTTCCCGCAGCAAATCACCTCTTTGGGTTTGACAACTCTACATATTCGGGTGTATCTACACGAAGAACACCAGCCAATCAACCAGAGTCGGCCTTAAGTGTCTACAAGTACTGCTAGACATTGAAACACAACCAAACTTACGCTGTGGAGGAAGATAATTCCTCCGCCAAAATTAAAGTGACATTAACTGATAAATTTAAACCACCTTGGCTGATTGAAACGAATTTTATATTTAAAAATTTATTCATTTATTTTCCATAACTTTCTTTGTTTAAATACTTGACTGTATAAAGACTTTGAATTGTGCGCCATTTTCAGTTTTCGAGCATACTGCCTGTTGACCGGTTGTAACTTCCTCGGCCTGCTGCATTCATATCATTTTCTTCATTTAACGTTTACTCGATTTCTACAATATACACTTGCTATTAATGCACGTATTTGTGGACGTTCTGCAACAGGTAAATTAATAATTTCGTTTTTCGCGTCTATTTCTTTCCAGATTATTTGTTCGGGTGTTTTGTAACGTGAAAGGTTTCAGATTCCGATTGCCTAACATTAAGTGTCAATTTAATAATTAAATTCGATCGACATAGAAGCTCATCGTATATTTGAGGACACTAGCAAGTTAGCACAAGATATGGCAGGTATGAATTTAGCAGATATGAATGAAAATACAAGCTTATCCGATTCTCTTGCACATGTTAGGACTGAACACGAACTTGCATCTATGGGGTTCTCAGACACCAATAGTTTAGGAGCCTCTACATTGCGGCATTTACTGTAGAACGCATATCCAGTCCTAATAAGGGCCACCCACAATAACTTTCACTCATTATCTACGGCCTTTAATTATTTTGTAACGTTGCATGGATTTACATGCAGTCGGAGCGTTTACAGTTATTTCAATTGTTTAAATATAAAAATGTTTTGCCGCTAGTTCATTTAAATAGTGCATCGGTTCTGATTTATTTTTTACCATTTATTTAACGCAATATATTTTCTAAAACCTCTATTGACTGATTAATCCAGTGCAATTTTTTAAATTGTCAATTTAACACACAATTGCTTGTTGATGTTTCTCTAAAACGTAAATTATCTTGCTTTTTATTTGTACCATCATATATTTTATCGTTAGGCCAAGTAATCTTCGTTCTCTGATAAAGTTATTGTTAATATTGTCACAAGTAAGTTCTACGTTTTTAAAGTTAAGTTTATAAGACGTGGACGTAACTATTGACTAGTATTTCTCATTAAATTCTAAATACATGCTTGCATTAGTTCACTTGAAGTATTCTTCATTTCTCGTAGTTTTCCTATGCCATAAAAGTTTGATATTCCTGTTAAAATTAATTTCCTGTAGCCATATCAATTAATTATTAATCTATTTGGCCACATGTGCCAGTGAAACACGAGGCTGATATTGTGCGCTGTTGAGTCTTCAAATTTATTATTTTTGCGTTTGTCCAGATGAAGCATTGACGATCGCTTACAAATGAAAATGTATTCTATGACATGAGTTAGTGGAGTTTCGTCTGATATAATCGCCGAATTAAAGTGCCTGCTTCCCTATACAGTATTTCCTGCAGTTCTGCACTCGTACTCTTTCAGAATACGGCAGAAATATATTGTGATACAACAACCACTCTCGCATAATTAACTTTGTCTGTGACTTCTTTCTCATAACTTGCCGCTGTGATGGTCAATTAACTTAAACGAATATTGGTTGCGCGGGTGGTGATAACAATTATTATAATCAATGTTGCGGTCTTGATATAAACACCTGACCCTTTAATTACTTACATATCTTATCTTTTCTACACTATACAATTCTTACTTTATACTGTCATATGTAAGTATTTAATGGGTCAGGTGTTTATATCAAGACCGCAACCTTGATTATAATAATTGTTATCACCACCCGCGCAACCAATGTTCGTTTAATCTTATAAATTTATTTGACTGAGAAGCCAAATATGAACTAATTTGGTCCAGTAAGAGAAGCGGAATACAACAATATTATCCTGTAATTTAAAGATAGAATCGACACAACTAAACAATTTTGCATTTTTCACTCCAATTTTTACGTCTATTTATGGCAATGGTTTCCGAATAGGGAAACATTCAAATACCTTGCCCTAATTTAAGTCGAACAACTTTTTGTTAATCTATGGCAGTAATCACACATATTCTGTTTTAAATGTGTGCATCATCAAGTTTAATTTTCATTTACTATGTCGGTATATGTTCAGACAAGCATGGATTCGATCTTCTGCTGCATGAACCTAAACAAATTTGACAGCTTTCAAATCCAATGTTCGATCACCTTTAAAAGAATCTCGGCCAATAAGTTAGTAATTTAAACAATAATTGATTGCGCGGGTGGTGGTAACAATGCTTTAAATCAAGTTTGCGAGCTTGAAGTAAACACCAACCCCATTGTATTTAACCAGTCTACGAACAACATAACTGGCGGTAGTTTTGTTATGTTGTTCGTAGACTGGTTAAATACAATGGGGTTGGTGTTTACTTCTAGCTCGCAAACTTGATTTAAAGCAAGTTAGTAATTTTCCTCGGTCTCTGATTGCAGCTAGATTTCAGCTTAAATTGGTGTATCTAAGTGCTTTTTGGTTACTGAGTTTATGGTGTGGTGTGGTCAAGAGATTTTGTATCGAATAATAATACCTAGACATGAGAGTATTGGTCCAACTCTTCTTAAAATCCAGTCATTCGCCGGAGTTTTCCTAGTAACTCGGCGAGCAGACAGTGGGCATCATTCTTATACAGTGAACAAGTCAACGCAGTCAGTGTTCTTTAATTAATTGCTGCGTTAATGAAACATCGAAGATTGACCAGATAAACTGGTTGTATCGTAGATTTCGCTCCTGCGTAATATAACAGCGAATTGGTCAAAAATAAGCAAAGGCAATGTTAATAAATCTGCTAACTTCACATGTTTCAGCGGAAAAAGTAGGTTCGTCAGTATTCTGATGTTGGTTTTTGTGATTAGTAATATAGACGAGCGGTTCCAGAGTGGTTAGTAAAACTCGCAATAATTAGCTTCAACAATAATGATACGTCAACTCAATAGAATCCGGTCCGATCGGTTACACTATGGATCCCATGTAGACGTATCGGTTAACTAAAGTTAGCAGTGCATAGTTAAACCTAATTGTAGACTTTTAATTAGAATTTGAGAGGTGTGTAACTTTAGACCATACTGAATGGACTTTTACTGTACGCTGCTAATGATCGTCTGGAACTTGTTTTCTTTTTCTGTCAAAAGAGCAGCATCGTCAATGTTTTCTAGGTCGCTGACAACTTTAACTATGTAGGAGCAATAGCGCCTCTATTTCGGACGCCGAATTCAATCGTAAAAAGTCAAGAAAAACCGCTAATATTGCGTACGAAATCGGTTCAGCCCACTTAACGTGCTTAAAACAGATTAACAATATTGGACATGCTACCATCATTGGGCATAGCTTACTGCGCGACACCGAGCTGAAAGCAACCGGCTAATCAGCAAAGACAACTATAGTGAGTCTCTGACATCGGTGATGTATCTAAGTCCTATGAATTTTAATTTTGCCTACACACCTCATTCCAAATTGAAATCCTGTCATAGTTTGTCTGGTATGGTTCTGTCGTTGATAACGAATGATTGTCACCATTAGTTCAGCTTTGAACAGTCTGATACTTGATAAATGGCTTGCGTGGTAATGTTACCATTTTTGTAAATGAGTGCCACAACGGCACCCTCTCGCCCCAAATAAAAACGTATTTCTTTAACTCAAGTTTTGGAGCTTGAAATAACCAAGCCCTTTGTATTTAACCAGTCGAATAACATATTAAGGATACCGACAGTCATATGTATTGATTGGAGGGGACCAACAACAAAAGTACATATACGGCCCCTACCTAAAGTAGTCTCGCATACATTGTACTTGGCTGGAAATGTCAGCTGCACACTTTCTATGCATTCACGGACATTAACTTTATACGGCTTTCGCCACGTGTATTTCCGCTATTCAGCTCAGCAATCATTGATTGCATGACATGGTGATATTGTGCCGGATTTCCAAAAAAGAAATATAAATGGCGCACGGACCATATTCAGTTAGACTAATTGGTCATGAAATGCTCAATTTAAATTTGGCTAATTAGTTGTTTTTACAATGTTTAACTCTGTCCATCTCATATCACACGATCATTTGGCACTGGTCGGGAGAATAGTGCTTTGCTGACCTGGAGGCATACGTAAAACGTGATCGAGTCAGTGCAATTGTTGGAGTCTTATTTGTTTGTCTTACGAAGAGCACTTATTGACAGATATAAACATGCGTCTACGAATGTGAACGTTGCTTCTTCGTTGGTTATAGCATATATAGGCCATACTTTTTAGACACTTGTAGAATGCTTTTAAAGGTTTAATAGCTTTGGTTCTTATTGCCAAAATCTCACAAGCGTATATCACAGCTGCGCGTGAAATTGCACTTCACACACTTATTTAAAGACGAAGCGAAATACTTTTTTCTATAACGGTGAAAATAAAAAAATAGGCTAATCCAGCTGTAGAGTTACTCAAAATCACCTCACTACTCTTTTTGACTGAGATAACATGATATGTGAACTTGACAACAGTTTCAAAATCTTCATCTTCAAGTCGTGGATTTCAAGTGCTTATTGTGTGAACCTTCATTAAGGTAGTGCGAATTCACTACCTAAAGATTGAACGCCGACTTCTAATCTATTCGAGATGGTATGAGCGGAATCTCGGTTAAGTAATAATACAATATTGTGAGTGTATTCAGGATCGACTAATCTACCGTCCGAGAGGCATTCAAAACCTGAATCCTAAATGTTTAGAAAAATATTTTTAGAAAGGCATTATTTAAAAAAAAATGATTAGATGATGAAAGGGGATAGCCTTGTCGGACTCTTCTGCTATATATGCGATAAGTAAGCATGGATCCTAACGCGATCAGAAATATTAGTTAAACGGCTTTTATATTTAAAAATTTTACGAAAGAAAGTCGTAATGCTCTAAGATAAATGCGTCCTTGAAGTCTTGAAATACGGTTACTGCGAAAAATCTAAATGTACGTTGCAGTTCCGGTTCTTGTTTTAAATACGAAGTTTACGCGAAGTGTTGAAATGGCGTGTATAGTTACACACATACATAGATACCTAATTATTTACTTGTATGATATATGTGTACAGGCGAACATGTTTCATTAAAATTCATACTTTAGCGGCTTTTCTTATTGAAAGACCGTCTTGTGTTCCCCTCTACGAACCTATATACCTGAGATTGCAAGGTATCGCATATACTCCTGATGTCTCGAGAGGGTTCTACTCTTTCTTTTTGGTTAGGTAGTTTATTGCCTATAGTAAGCGATTGTCTTAAAACTGTTTTAATATTGTATTTGGCTGCTATTCTAATTTTTCTGCTCAATTTTGAATCAGGTAATACCATAATTTTTTGCTTATTCAGTTCTGCTTCCTTCTTTTCTTTGTTTACTATATTAACATTAAATCTCAGAAACATCTCATTTATAATCTATCTATTGTACTTGACGGATAGCTGATTAGTTCAAATATTTCCCTTAATCTTCTCATTTCCTTTTCTCTATTTTTTTAGATCCTCCTCAATATCATGGATTTAAGAATGCCTAACTTAATCACCATGTGGGTGATTTGAGAAGAAATTAAGTAGTCCCGAATAAGTCTCTCTCTCTCTCTCTCTAAAGATACCTCTTTCTAATCTGGGATCATTCCGTTTTATTTTCGCATCCATAAAAAAATAGCATTCATTATGTTAGACTTTCTGAAAAATATGTGTGACGAGAATCATCTGTCACAAATATCTGTTTTTAGATACCATAACACGCCGTAACTCCTTATATTATTAAAACAGGTTTTCTAGTGCTGGACTTCGGCTGTCACTGATCCTTATAGACTCATGCAGTATGTTTTGTGCATGTCAGGAAATAAATTCTGACACTGCTTCACGACTAGGACAAGTGAGACTACAAAATTTATCATTTGTTTAAACTACCTGAAATAGATTTTGTTGAAACAGCTGATATCTGCTTATTAGTTATGTACACGGTAAATTCCATCTTAGGTATTCAGCTTTTTTTGCTGCTCTATATAAATGGTGCCTTAAGAACGAAGGTTGCTATTTTATCTAAATAAAGTTCAGCTTTAAATACTAACAACAAGGTTACGTTAGATGTACAACTAGGATGCCTTTGCACTCTATTTATCGTTAATCTCAATTTATATTTATACTAATTTTTTCCTGCTTGCAACAGGCAACTTAGATCTCCCGTTTGGCTGGTATCGTTTTCACTCTTAATGGTGAGTCACTCATTCATTATCTTCCGCTTAGGGGTTACCAAACTACCTCGAATCTAAGGCAACAATACTACATGCTAAGTTTCAAAATTTTATCACATTTAACGACAATGATTGTAGGATAGTTTTTCTTGTAAAAATACATTTAAATTAGACAGAAGCGCTTTCACTCCATCCTGTCAACTCTTTCCTCTGGACATGAAAAAAATGAATTTATGTTTTGATGTGAAAACCGTGTACATTTAAATATGTACACAAACAGTATTTATTAGTAAAAAAATGTTGAAAATGTAAGAAACTTAGCCAAGCGTAGTTCTATATGCAACTTGGAAAGCCCCATGGTAGCACTAGTGTATGGAGAAAATTTTTTTCTGACATCAACATGTTCAGCTATAGAAAAGTCAAAAGTGACTAATGTTTTATTCCCATTTAACCATAAAGAGTGAAAAAAGTATATAAATGAAAACAAATAATTTTTAGACAAATTATTAGTGAGATTTACGAGAGAGGGAGCGGGGGGAGGAATACCTAGCTATTATGAGTAATTTTATCATGGTAACTCACAGAAATGAGTCAAACTAAACCTCTCCACAACACCATTATGGCCAAGTTAGCATTCGGGCAAGGCAACATCAGCAATAACAGCAATGTTACCTTTTTCTGACACAATTATGGACGATGCCGACTAAATGAAATAGCTTCCAAATAGGGAAGCATACCAGCAAATCTAGCTTTTATTAAAATTGAAGTGCTTTTTTGGCATGTCACAATTTTTACAGGAGATACCATGTTTAGCTATAGAAGTACATGCACCACAAATCTTATTCTGCAAAAACCAGTTTGGCGTGCTCCGACACGCGTGAATTCAGTCTTTTACTGCATCTGCCTACATATTATTGTCCGCAGGTAAAATAGAGTTATGGATAATGTTAGATCTAAATAGCAAATGTATCATTTGATCACTAGTGAGATACATTCCTGAAAACCATGTAGGATCGTCAACCCATTCATTACGCTATCTAGCTACTTAAGGTTTCAAACAATTGAATAATGCATTGTCATTGATGAGTCCTGTTTAGTCGTTAGTATATGTAGAGATTCCTGTTTGCTTTTTGGTAGGATTATCCGAAAAGGTAATTTTATAACTATTAGCTTCATGCTGTCAATTAGCTTGTCCGGTGTAGCTCATTCGTCCGGACTATCTAATTATTTGAATTCTATTTTTCATTATAATTCATCTCCCTTAGTAACTGATTGTTGAAGTCTAATTGTTTACAAAATCATAAGTAAATTCTGTTTTTGAACAAAAAATGTCGTGTAAACAAAATCTATCGGTTAACTGATGCTCCGCTGCGCGTAAATGGTAAGTAGAAAGAAAAATAATATTAATTATAATGATAAAACAAACAATTCAAAACAAGGTATTGTAAAATTGAAGAATATTAAATTCAGAAGTGGTGGATCTCACCTAGAAGGGCAGACATACCAAGATGACAAGTCTGAATGTCATCCAGATTTCTGCCCAACGCTTAATCTAAGTCAAGGCAGAGCAACATAGGCAAATCAGGAGTGCATAAGACAAGAAATCATCATCCTACACAGCATTAAAAAAGTCAGTAGACACTAATGATTCTCTGCCACATAACCATAGGAAAAATAAAAAAGAAGAAATCTCACTATCATGTTATTAGCAAAACCGAACATCGCAGATATCTGTGACCCACTAAGAAAAGAGATTAACGAAGATGGATCTACAGGAAATCTGTTACAAGATCGCCACTGAAATCGAGTCGATGCCATATCGGGCAGGGTTTCGAATCAAGGACTATGATGCGCAGGTCCATCACATCCTAGTAGACGAGCCTGATCTCATACTACTAAATTTAAATGTAGTTGGTTTGTTTCTGCCGTGTCAAAATCTATTTATCTTGTTTCTTGCGTCAATCTGGCGATGGGTAAGAGAATAATTCTCTACTGGTCAACCGATTCGAAGGCATGTAAAAGAGGTGGCCGAGACAACAAAATTGATGCAGCCTTATTTGTTTCTCTAACGAGGAGCACTTATTGTCCGATCTAAAAGTGCATCTACGGCTTTCAGTTTTGGCTATTCGTTGTTGGTAAATTACATGTTCTACGATTCTTAATCAACGGTGGTCGAATGCCTGTAAGCCTCTAAAATAATCAACTGTACGGGGCCAAGTCTCATTAACGTATAATGTTGAAGCATTGTAAACACCGCCATGAAGACCTAGTGAAATACTCGTGTTTCTGCATAAATGCATTTGTTTTGTAGGTATAGCGTACCTAGTGAATATCAGTTCAAACAATCATAAAGTTGTCCGAGTCAGTCTGAAGAAAATGTCCAATCGCAGGAACACGCGTTTCCTCCAAACTAGCTATAATGAAGTGTGTAAAATGTGGGAGATGCTATCTCCTATACATATGTTTAATCAAACAGTTGTAGAGACAACTCCGTATTAAGTCTTTCGGATTGCAAATTGATTTCTAACTCACTATTTATATTTTAGTTCTCCCCAACAATGCATATTCAGTTCCGATTCCCGAAAGCATGTCTGAGTCAACAGTGTGGAATGTTAGTCCCGAAGAACCATCTAAGTTAGAAGTACGCGATGCATTCCTATCTCTTAAACGCCGCAAATCCGCAGGCTCCGATGATTTGCTTCCAGGATTGTTTAAGGATGGTGGCAATATAATTTCAGGAGCGTTGACAAAACTTTTTCATACTATATGGAATGAGGAAACCGTACCACTTGATTGGAATGAGTCGGCCATCATTCCCATCTTGCAAAAAAAGGCAATCGTAATTCGTGCGATAATCATCGTGTTATAAGTTTATCTCAAGTCGTATCAAGGTTATTTGCTTCGATTATCCTACGTCGTCTTAGCGATTCATGCGAATCACATATAAAAGAAGAACAGGCCGGATTCCACACAGGGCGAGGTTGTATAGATAATATTTTCATGCTAAGGCATTTATATCACCGTCCCACAATATCCGTATTTCTAGACTTCAAGGGTGCATTTGATTCGGTGGATCGCAATGTTTTATTCCATATCTTGTCGAAAGGGGTGTGCCCACAAAATTTGTTAATATTATACGAGCTCTCGACACAAATACTTCTGGTCGCGTTAAGGTCTACAACAAATTAACGCATAACTTTACAACCAGCAGTGGTATTCGTAAAGGTTGTCCACTTTCCCAATTTTGTTTAATTTTGTAATCGATGCTATTATGAACAACATTCTACCACACATTCAGGATGCTGGAGTTGAATTTCTCCCGGGCGATAAACTAGTCGATCTTGACTATGCGGACGATATCGTACTATTATTTGACAATCAGGATGCTGTCCAAGCCACACTGAATAGATTAATAGACGTTTTCCGTCTTTCGGTATAAAAATTCGTACCATCTAAATGTAGGATACTGTTACAGGATCATCCACCACTCACTCCAATGTTGCGACTGCAGAATGAAGATCTATTATTCCAATGCCGCGTTTTGCGTACGCAGGTAATAGCTTTGCACGGACAGTTTCACAAAGATCCGATTGATCACAATTTCCAATTTTGTTTTGTCTTTGATCGGGTTGAGTTTTTATTCGTTCCAATGGAAATGCGGTTCTATCACATCTTTGTTTACTGGCCGCATTTCCATTGGAACGAATAAAAACTCAACCCGATCAAAGACAAAACAAAATTGGAAATTGTGATCAATCGGATCTTTGTGAAACTGTCCGTGCAAAGCTATTACCTGCGTACGCAAAACGCGGCATTGGAATATATGAAGCTGGCACTCCGACAAAATTCAAAAAATACTTGAATGAAGATCTAGACATAGTCGACAGGTTAACATATCTTGGGAGCTCTATCAATAACGTAGGCAATATGTCCGACGAGGTGAGAATACGGATCGCGAAAGCTAGAGTAGCTTTCTCGAACCTTCGTCATTTATGGAGAAACGCGAATATTTCACTTTGCCTTAAAGCTCGTGTTTACAATGCATCTGTACGCGCAGTCTTACTATACGCTAGTGAAACTTGGCCTCTTAGAGTTGATGATTTGAGATGCTTATCATTGTTTGAGAAGTATAGCACATGTTGGTTACCAACAACGAATAACTAACGTTGACATCCGTAGACGTAATTTTGGATCTGACAATAAGTGCTTGTTGTTAGAAAAACAAATAAGGCTCCATCAACTTCGTTGGCTCGGTCACGTTTTGCGTATGCCCTCATTTCGATTGGCTAGTGGAGCTCTGTTCTCTCATCCAGCACCAAATTGGCGTAAGAAACAAAGTGGGAAGATTTTGACATGGAAAAAACAATTGTAGTCACTTACATCCAAATTGGGTGGTATAGGACCCACTCGTCTGCCAGAATGGGATCCTCGTGCACATCATAATTCTTGGTTAGAAACCATTAGCAATATGGCATCCAATCGAGCTCAGTGGCGATCTTGTTTCAGATGTTTAGTAGAATCATCTTCATAACTTTGTTTTCTTAGTAGGGCACAGTTAGCTTCGAGGTTTGGTTTGTTTATGACCTGATACAGTGAAACCCGCAAGGAAGCTGTATTGCTGATGTCGCCTTGCCCGAATGCTAAGTGGGGCCATAATGGTGTTGTGGAGAGGGTCTAGTTGGCCTCATTTCTGTAAGTTATCCAGATAAATTTACTCATAGTAGCGAGATATTCCTTCTCTCTCTCTCTCTCTCGCAGATCTCACTAATAATTTGTCTAAATTCACTTGTATACTTTTTTTCACTCCTTATGGTTATATGACAGTGAAAAATTAGTCACTTTTGACTTTTGTGTGTTTGGACATGATGATAACAACATATATATGTGTATATCTCATCGATTGATAGCATGATTTTAAAACGCCTACGTATAATATAAAATTATTCTGGGGCCTAGTGCCGGCTTTTACTAATGAGTCGTCAATAACCACGAAATGAATGTGTAAATTAGATTAAGCTTTTTGCAGTTAATGAGCAATTCCAAACTAATGCTTCACTGGTGTATAACTATTCGTAATGTGTGGACTGTAAAATATAGCTATGTCGCTGATTTCTAGTAGAGATGGTTTTTATTCTGAATTTTCCCTCTCATAGTTGATCTGTCTACAAATGCTAGTGAAGACTATCTGGCCGAGAACTATGATTCGAGGCGCCTTTATCCGTAGTTCCCTCTAGGTGTCGAAATGTGTCTTCGTATCTTGTTTGCTTGCTCTCGTGCCACTACCATTCATTTCACACTTTGCTTCTATGCAGTAAGGCTTTACATGTTAATTTAATTACGCCTTTATACTAGTAGTTCCAGTAAGGTTCGTGCTACCAGTTGCTGTACTAGCTAGGATCCGTCTATCTTCAATGCCAAACGTGTACGTGAAAACTTTTAACCATGCTGTTAAGAAAAAGATTTGGCCTTGTCTGAAATTTCTTTCTGTCTGCCTGATCACGGTTAATTTCTGAGCCAAATCAGATTCAAGATCACGCGGGAATCGCATCCGTATGAATATAGACCCTGGCTTAGAATGGCAGTTTCAACGGCATGACGTTTTCGATTCTGCCAGTAGTCATAGTGAATTCATTTTCTAGGCTCATGAGACATTAATGTGTACAACAGTTGGTATGGTGATACGTTATGATATTTAGATAAAAATCAATGGAACTGACCACGGTCCTTTTTTCTGCTTACAATTTCGATTCATGCTAATGCCTGTATTTCATTTCATTGCTTGCGCAGTGAATTTGAATGCAATTGTGCAGAAAGGCTTCCAGGAGCGCCTTTGTCGCTGCTGGGTCACAAATAACTGCATGCGACTATGTAACAAGCCACATAGAAATTTTTCTGAATAGAAATCAGTCTTCCGCTTGGTCTCTAATGAGAAAGTCTGAGGGTCTGTTCGCTAATCGTTTTTGAATTGAAGAATATGTTCTGTAACTAAAAAATCCATTGTGTGCTTGCCGATAAAGAGACGAGGGCGTGTAGTGCTATAAGAAGTTGTCTGAAATTATTCATGCTTACAAAAAGTAAGTTTATGCTAGATGTGCTTGATTTTGTTGAAGTAATCCGGAGCGTGAAGACTGTTTATCATTAATAGTAGAGTTTTTGTAATGTTTATTCACGAAAATGGGATCTATCACATGGGCGTGTACCACTGTTATTATCCTTAGACGAATTCTGGGAGCGCATGTAGACCATGCCGAGTTTTCAACCGGAAAATGAGTTGCTTGAATCAAATGCATGCACTCCATTGCGCTTTTGAGCTTTGTGTCTCATAATAACGACCGAACATCTGCGCCATTATAGACTGCTTAACCGCTTGCGACTGCTACGCAAGATGTTATCGTGAACTACGTTTGCATAAGATTTTATTATGACTTATAGGCTCGTATTCGCACTAGTGATGGCCTTTTGGAATTTTTTCGGTTAATATCGGTGCTCAACAAAGACATGCATTTTCTTCAACCTATTTCAGATTATGCTGTCAATGCAGGCTTTTATGAGATCATTGAATTATCCTCCGTGTGTGTAGTTCGTTGTTGGTGGTCAGTTGCTTATTTCTAATGCACTGGCGGTGGTGTTATATTCGAAGACAAGAAAAATTGGCTCTAGAGAGCTTTTGTGCTCAAGCAGTGCCTATCTTGTACGATATGTGGTTATATGTTTCTTAAACATCCGTTGAGTTCTGTTTCGATCCGTAGCCTAAGATAATATTGAATGGTGCCCCTTTGCCTGTCGTTGAAGTATTCGTCTATATAGCCGCCCAGAAGTTCTTCGTGCATTACCAAAACTGCGTTTAATTATTTTTTTCTGTTCGATCTATTTTGACTAATATATACAATATTTTGATTGCGTTTTATATACACCGTTAGTTTATACCTAACTATTTCTTCAGTAAATCAGTTGATAAGATGGCGCAAAAACTCTTTTGTACAGAACACTGTCTTTTTAATTCAAATCTGCAGGTAAATGTTGCTCTTATTTGAAAATAAATATCTTGTTCATCACGATAACATCATTGTTTGTGGGCTTATTTTTTAGCTTCCAAATTTTTCTCGTTGAATCTTTATTAAGATTTAGCCCTTTTAGCTGAGAATTTTTAAATCCGTGTTTTGACATTGAAATTTCAGTTTAAAAAGGATACCTTACAAGCTTCACCATGTCAACAACTGCTCGCCGACGACTGATGAATGATTTTAGAGCTCTTCAACTGGATCCACCTCCCGGCGTGTATGCAGTACCAAGAGATGATAATATTATGTTATGGCATGCAGTGATTCTTGGTGCCGACGGTACACCCTTTGTTGATGGTATATTCAAGTTGACGATGGAGTTTACAGAAAATTATCCTAATGATCCACCGACGGTAAAATTCGTGTCCCGAATGTACCATCCGAATGTTTATGCAGATGGCAGTATTTGTTTGGATATTCTTCAAAAGAGGTGGTCATCATACTATCAAATAGGTGGTATACTGTCGTCGCTGCAATCTTTATTAGGTGATCCAAATCCAAATTCACCAGCCAATACCACAGCTGCTTCACTTCATCAGGAAGACTTTCGAGCATACGAACGGAAAGTTCGGGAGATTGTCGAAGAATCCTGGATATGGAGCAATGCACCAGACTAATTAATAGAAACTTTTTTGTTTGTTACCTTTTATATCTATTTTTCGTTTTATTTTCTGTATATAAACAAACACTTGCATAATATCAAATATATTTCCTCTTTTAGATGCTATTTCTCCTTGTAAAATTAATTAACTTTAGGCTCATACACATTTACACGCACGCATATATATATATATATATATATATATATATATATATATATATATATATAATATTTTAGGATAAGAAAACATTAAATAGTGAAAGTATGTTTTATGTGGATATGACTGGTTTATTTATATGCCACCTAACAACTCAAATGCAGTTTATCATATATGTTAATACAGAATTTTTATTTGATAAAGTGAGTGGGATTTCCAGTTTAAATTTTATTTTTATTAAACGACCGTACGCTTGTTTCTAGTCAATTTGGTGCGTATTTGTGAATTTGTATGGGTGTTTTTTGATCATATAGGAATCATTCTTACAATATGTATATATTTCAATGTAAACTAGCCATTGAATATGGTAGCAAAGGAAATCATCTGGCCGACTAGTTTAGTACTTGTTTTTGTCTTGTCAATTAATGTATAGAATTTGCAGCAGGTCGGACTCGGATCGTAGACAATTCGTTTAAAAGCTTGGGTCTGTCCACCCTTGCGACATGCTATACGAAATTTTCAGTTATATATTAACTTTAGATTTGGTTAGCCTTCCCTTCAAGAGGAGTCTATGTGAAATCTCTTTTAACCACAAAGGCTCCAACTAGAGGAAAAACGTTTAAAATACATGTTCGTGTATAATTGAAAATTGTGTGTATTATGCGACAGGGTTGCCTAGTGGATATAGTCACGTGCCAAGTTTGAGCCGTCAGCGGAAAATTCTGGACAATACTTGAAGAATTTCTAATAAAGTCGAAACCAGTCTACTGGATAAATTTTCTTTTCACCTTGTAAGTTTCTTATTTTATACTGTCAAATATGTATATATTGGGACTGGTTTTGATGTCAAGCTCGCATTCTTGATTTTAATAATCTTGGTATGATTAGTTTGTTGTTAGTTCTAGGTTCACGTTTTTCTTTGACATTGTTCAAGTAGTGTGGACAAGCAAACTCACCAGTTTGTCCCAAATTAATCACAATCTACTCCTACGGCTGCTAAAAATTAATACCAATAAAACTAAAAATTTGATTATGACTGACTTGTCAAATAAAATAGAAATCCAGATGTATAAACGAAATTTAGTTACATTGTTAATTGTGCTCCGAATAATTACATTAATGTAACCGAAATAAAATTGCTCTTAATTATTTAATAATTTCTTAAAGAATAATTTCAATAATATATATATATATATATATATATATATATATATATATATATATATATATATATATATACACGGGTGGAAACTAGTCTGTTTTTTATTTCTTGTTTTGGGTGATTTGTAAGTGTATATGGTTTTGTCTCTCTACGTGTACAGGGCATTCTCGTTGTATTTCCAAATGATATCAGAAATGTGATCATTTTTATATTGATGTACTGAACGTTAACCAACAGTTCACTTTGTTAAATACTGTTTGTTGCGGAGAACTAATATATATGCAAGTATGTATTAGGTGTTGCGAACCTAGTAACAAATTAGTTCAGTTGTGATCAGAAGGATAAACCAAAGGCAGTATGAACGGAAAGTATAATCTCATGCAAATTCGTTTCGTGCTTACTGGCGACACATCAGTAAGAGCCGGTATTACGCCCTTTAACCACGAATGTGTAAACCTATAGTAGTGAAGCTAACATTATATAAAGTCTCGAAAATGCGACCTTCACGCTAACTCATTCTATATAATATATATACCGAGTCTGTAAAGGATACTAACACTGAGGCTATTGTGTCAATAACTGGTACCAGCATTATTGTAAAAAATATACATGATACTGACACTATGGTTGCCGAGTCGGTACATAGTACTAACATGATGGATATCAATTTATGCTATAGTTCACCAAAATTGAGATTCACAACTATATCTGAACACCTGTTACTTCGATAAATCCATACACTCTGGCCTTGATCGTTTTGTTGGCTGTCTATTTTCTTATGCCCTATTGGTAATAGCGCCGGGTGTGTAGGCCGTAGTTTTGAATGTTCATATTCTGTTGAAATTTCTATCGCTGTTAACAATGGTTATGATACACATGATATATATATATATATATATATATATATATATATATGCGTGTGTGTGCTTTGTCAGCATAAACTAAGCACTCCGTTCGGTCGCGAGAATAATAAATAAAAATAAAATAGACCAATTTCGTTTTTATTGATTAATGTCTAGAATTTGCCTCGACTGGGGTTCGAGCAGTGACACATTCATTTCTGAATCTTGCATTTACCCACCAAACAACCCCTGCCGTACGATATTAACAAATTCATGTTTTTAGTTATGCTTTCCTTGAAGTTGAGCTTGCGTGATATATCTTTCGAGATTAAGTTCTAAATAGAGAACCTGTTGTGTCATAGAACCGTTACAATATCAATATAGGAGTTTATTGAATTTCATTTTTTTCCCAGAATTTCGCTTATGTATGTTGTAAATATAAACAGCTTTCTATAAGGTAGCACAGTAAATTCATCCTTATTGGAACTCTTGATGTATTGGCTAGAATTTTAGGCGACCGAGGTAAGCATACGTATAGACTGATATCGGGGCTTCGTAATATGATTATTTATTCAATAAAGGTTATAATAAAAATGGCAAATTACTCAGTCCCCTCGTTAGTATTTTCTCATGAAAAGGACCATTCGCGAATTTTATCTGAATTCATATTTCTCTAACAAATGCTCTGAACGAAGATTGTTTTTGCGAACCTGGATTAATTGAAATTACCTGATCTGCGTTTTGACTAACGCCGCTTTCATTGTTCCAGTAGTTTTCTTTTTTCGAAATATTTCGGTTGAACTTATCGCTAGCCTTCATCAGTCGCAATATACCTCACACGTTTAACAAACGAGACTAATGAGTATGCCTATTCAGATACAGTTGTAGACCCTTGTATATCTGTAAAACCACCTCTGGCGATGAATTGCGCAACCTAATTAGCTTCTTCAATAAAACAAGACATATCTTTTGCCAGTTTGAAATGACATGTTCCGCTGCGCATCACTCATGTCTGTAGTTTAGAAAACACTGGTGATAGTTTTCAACTTCTTCAGATCGACATTTGACACCATTACGTGTCACCGCGTAAAAATGGAGTTCGAGTGCATTTTATTGAATCGCCTCCAAATTGTGCACCAATATTTCGGCGTGCTCCATTGCTTAGAGCTTTGAATATTGAATTTCTGTAGTTCATAGAACCGGTTCATGTGGCAAGCGAACCTTAGATTTGTTATAACTACCACTTAAACAAATTGTTAGGGTAGGAAATGCAAGCGAAAGCGATAGCGTCAAGTAACTTAGTACTTGTGACACAAACGTCTGATTAGTTGCTTCAATTTACATTGTGCGCGTTCCGTTTTTATGTTTGGTTACGCATGATATACGCCAAATATGCAGAATGTACCGTCAAGCTGTAAAATCATTACTTCAATCCTGAAAACTTGATGGCTTTTTGTATGACAATAGGCACGCATGCACTTGTCGTCTTGCTGGCACTTAATGGAGGAGGCCTTATGGGTGTTTTTTGACCACATTTAATCTACACGTGAGCTAGATTTGTCGATTTACATCACCTCTAGCTACCAGCAATGGCTATTTCAAAACAAGGCCCACATATTAGCATTTCTGCATAGCGTAAAATACCAAATTTATGATGTTCTCGCACATACTTTGTTGCCACTTAAGAAAAATCGACTTAATTTTATAACAGCCTGTTGGCGCTTGGATAACCCGATGCCTTGTGCCAACATTCGATGCATTCTGGCCGCATTTTTCAGGTATGTACCACACTGTCTGTCTGCTAGTTTGCTATTCAATTAGAACAGCATTTGGTAATAAATGAGCATTGGTGGTGCGGGTGATGGTAACAATTAATTAAATCAAGTTTGCTATCTTGATATAAGCACTTGTCTCATTATATACATACGTTTTTCAATGTAAACTAGGAATTTTGTTATGTAGAACTGGAAATCCATCCAGGTGACCGGTTTCGTCCTAATTGTGATGTAATCACTTACTGTCATGAATTTGCCGTAGGCAGGGCTCGAACATGGGTACGTCTGTTTTTGAATCTGTTGCATTTTCTAAATCAAACAACACTTAGTTTGCACTGACAAATGTATGTACATTATGTGACAGTTGTTTATATCAATACTACGTACTTTCATATTTTTCCCAAAAATAGTTTCAGATCTTGCACAAAACTAATTTCTGTGGGCTATGCATAAGATCAAGTTCTGTAACGTAAGTATACCATACCTTGAACTATCATGACTAAAATAGGCTACGGTAAATGCAGAGCTGGTTTGGTTTTCTGTAGTGTCCAGAAATTGGATGGCACTCCTTGATCTCTTGGTATAGCTGGTGTTGCTATACGTTTGTTACTAGTAATTTGGTTTTGTCGAACTGTCGAGATAATGCATCGCAATCCTCACGCGTTTCATCCCAGAATGTGGACATTGTCCGTGCTTATCTACTTTGCAGCACATCTCAAGTTGTCTGAGGCTTCTGCTGTGCTGGTGATTTGTAAAATTGGCTACTGTAGTATTGCAATGAATTTTACTCAAGCGTGCATTAAGTCTAAACCTAAATGCGGCATTTTTCTATCAGTCGTTAGGTGTGGCTAGCCAGATACCAGGCCTAATTTTAACTTCGTCAGTGACCATGGACGCAGCTTGGTTTATCTATCTACCCTTATGTATGGCTGCGTTGGTATCGGATGGGACGACTGCATATCTACAAAAGCAACTTGAATAAATAATCTTACTTTCATTTTCCCTAATATCAAATATTGTATATGCGCTTGGGGCACATGCTCTATATCATATTCGGAAATCGTTTGGTTTGTTTCGTCGGTTGTCTCTCGATATTGAGCGCTTCTTTGTTGATTACCTGTTTAATGTGCTCATCGATGCGTCGGAGAGAGAAAGCGAGAGAGAGCGCGTGCTTGAAACAAGGCGTTCAACTTGTTCATCGCGTGAATGTGTTGAATAGAGATGGCAGAAGTAAAGTGGGATGATAAGATGTTATAAACACCGGAAAAACATGAGGAGAGGTTGTCTGAGAGAATAAGATCTCTACAATTAACGGCGTCACAGAATCGACTACACGCCTCCCAATTGATGACTCGCCTGAAAGTCTGAATGCTCTATTTAGGGATACCTGACAGTGATCGAGATTAGGAAAGATCTCCCGAAACTGAACATTGGTCACGTCTTTGTTGGAGAGGTCACAATCAAGCTGGTTGTTCCCTCGTGTGGGGAAGTGCACAAATTGACTTAGGAGGTTGTCCGCAAATAGCCGAATCAACTGCTGAGTTTCCGTAGTTATATTATGCCAGATGGCCAGAGGAGGGTTAAGGTCGCCCACAACAATAAATTGATCGGAGTGTTGAGAGAAGAAAGTGGACATTAGTTGAGTCCCACGGGTGTCGTCTATTATTGAGAGGTTTGGGGGTCTGTGGACAACGAAAACGGATAAGCTTTGGTCTAGAATCAGCAGCTGACACGAAAAGAATTCTAATCCTAGCGAGTTCTATGTAGACAGGCGTTTGGGCATGAGAGACGAACAAACAAGGACAGCCAGACCACCCCCACGACCAGCCGTTCTGTCACTTCGGAGGAAGAATCGATGGTTTTCAGGATTGTGATGGTCTTTCGTTTTGTCGGTTTCAGGACCTCTGCATCGATCGTGATGACGACTTGACTTAAGTATTTGTTACTGGCCCTGAAGATTGGAGGAGGATAGTCGTTGTTGGGGGTCATAATGCGGCGTGGTCGGCCACGACGACACGGTAAAACTTACACTTGTTGGGTGGGAATGGTCTCACTGCTTGAGCTAGTGGTGAATGGAAGCCCTTCAAATTGAGCTGTCGTTAGCATGATAGGTCCAGAGGAAGGCTCATCGCCGAGGATGCCTCCGTAAAATGACCGGCGTTTTTTTGGGTTGCTCCAGCCAGGATAGACATGTCTAGTTTCAAGAGAGGAGCGGTGTCTGACGGTGAGGTCCGAGCTTGTTCTGCAGTCCTTTATAGAAAAGTGGAATCACGCTTTAATTTGACCTTGCCTGTCGATATTATGAGTGATCAAGTTCGTCGTTGGGCAGCCTTTTGTGGGGAGAGTCCACAAAGGTACGACCTTTACCGGAGGAGGCCTCTGAGACGATGGAAGTTGTCTCCCAAATGACTGATTTAATCTAAAGCCAGGTCATCCTTAGGGAGTGGGGAGTGCGAAGGCCAGTGGAAGAGGTTGCGTTTACTGTGATTTTGTAAAGCTACCTCCCGCCCAACACCATTCAAGAAATCATCCGCTTGGCACAATAAATGTGGCTGCAACGTGGAGAGAGGTTACCCGATAAATCTCCTCGCAATCTCTTGGCATCTGCCATCTGTTGCTGGTGGTCAGCGAGATTGGTAAGTAGCTTCTGAGTTAAAGGGGTGGTGGAGGCTGGCGAAAAAATTCTGGTTCATTATGGAGGAGTGTGATAGAGAAAAAGAGAAAAAATGAATATATAAATCGAAAATTCCGATCAGGTAAAAGTAAGTTCTTAAAAAATGTAAAGAACTCCTAGCAAAACATGTGTAACTTCCAAGTGTTTCTCAGAGGCGAGATCGGACGAGAAATCTAGAAAATCTAAAAATAAAAACAAAATGAAACCCGGACTCAGTTCAGAATAAAAGAATTATAGAAATCTACGAGCACGGCCACTCCGGTTGTTGCGCTTTTCCAGCTAATTGTTAATAATAGGAAAATAAAACTACCAAAAATGTGACTTCAGTAATCAAGATGTTTATCGAGTATAATAATGCAGATAGGATTCATCATAATCATCATCATGCACAGCAACTCAAAAGTCATTCCAAACTAATCTATAAGAAATTAAACAATTTTTTTTTGAAATGCTAGCCTTGAATTTGTAAACAAAACTCAAGATATAAATGTTAAAAACACGATTATGTTATCTTTTGATGTAACGTCTTTGTTGACAAATGTTCCAATTGATGAAACCATTGACATTATAGTCAAAGCGGTAGAACACGACATAATTACCATCGCACATAAGAATCTCGGATTCATGTCAGAGCACGAAAAAGATGATCGTCTGCCTTTACTAGATGTACTATGAAAGAAAGAAACTTATGGTAAATTAAACAGAACAATTTACCATAAACCAACCTGTCCTGCACAGTATTTGCATTACAGCAGTTTTGTGCCGTTTCCATATAAATTATCAACAGTTCGTGGCTGCTTTTCAAGAATTGACAGATTGGTTAATCAAGATTCAAAAGAAAAATATAACAAAGCAATCAATGATTGAATGTCTAATGGCTATACTAAACAAATAATTGAATCAATAATTAAAAGGGGAACTAAACAGAAACAGACGTATTATGGGCCAGAAAAGAAAACAGTCTACCTAAACATCCCATTTAAGGTGACGCAGTTTACCGAATAGCACAAAAGAAAGTTGAAGCGTCATTAACACACACTTTCAATGCAGCTAAACTACGATTGTTATTTAGGGTAACACACTTGCCGTTACCAGCAATGAAAGAGAAACAGCCATTATTGACGACATCAAATATTATTTACCAATATACATGCGCAAGTTGTCGATCAACTTACGCAGGCCGATCGACCAGACGGTTAATTACTCGAATGAGAGAACACTGTAACTTAAACGCCTGTTTTAAATCAAATGGTGAATACACGTCTGCAATTTCGCACCACATCACACGTATGTTCGCCAGACGTAGCATTTAATTTTCAATAAATTGCAATAAAAAAGGGAGCTAGCCACATACGAATCCTTATGGATAAACAAATTGCAGCGGGATATATGCAAATAGAAGAAGCATGTTCAGGCATTGAGCCTGAACTGGTGGTGACACACGCGATTGATTGGTTTCCTTTTGCCACACTCTCTCCATGTTTACATATTTCTATCTTGTTTGCCTTTCAATTCATTTGCAGGTACTTGAGAAGAACATGCGAACGAAGCGTTTCTTGTATCTGAAAAAAATTATTTTTATTTTTTCACATGGAAAGGATACTATAAAAAATTTTTTCAACCAAGTTATAAAAATGTCAATAATAATAATTTTTGAAAACAAATTAATTTATAGAATTATATGAGGAGAAAGTTATAGTTGCCGCAAGTAAATTTACTCAGATAGTACACGAAAATTAGGAAAACCTAACCTCCAAACAACACCAAGTTAACTATTATGCAAAGTAAATTCTGAAGTACGGGCTGTCACTGTATCTCGTCAAAAACACAACCGAACATCGCAGCTAAAAGAAATTGTTCAGAAATAGTTTAAATTCTCAATTTTGTTGAGCTATAGCATACATTTAAATCCATCGTGTTGGTACCATGTACCGACTCAGCAACCATAGTCTTAGTACCAAGTACCTTTTCGGTACTATACTGTTAATATCGGATACTTGAAGTACACACCAATCCTATTGTATTTAACCAGTCGTCGAACAACATAACAATACGAAATATCTGCAAAAATCATGATGACAGTGGATTCAAATATTTCGGTACGCAATCCGAAAATCAGGTAAATTGTTTATTTCCTGTCGCGCAACATGTTTCTTTTAAATCTTATTTAGGTACTAAATACGGTGCTACAACAGTGAAGTTGCAAAATCGCTATCATCACATAAAAAAACAATTAGTAAGGCAAGTGGAAAATATTCGTTTCATTAAAATATGTTTAAAACATTGCGTAATTCCTAAATGTTTTAAATTTAAATTGCCATTTCATTTAAATGATAAAGGTAGATCTCTTAAACATGAACTGACTTTGAACATAATGAATACATTGATTAGCGATTTAGAGAAACGCAAATATGAACTAATTAGAGAGAAAACTAAAATAAGATCTATGTTACTTTCCTTCCTGCACGCGGATGACTTTAAATGTATAGAGGATTTTACTGATGGCGCACGTAATAAGGAGATAAAAAAAGGTTCACATTAGGCATGATAGAAAGTTAGGAAATTTGGGCATCTATAGACAGACCACAGTTAGGACGTGTCCTGTTGTAACTAATCGATTGGTAAACCTCTCTAAAATAAATCTTAATGAGAAACAGCTGGAAATGCTTAATCGTGGTCTGAATACAGCTATCCAAATTGAGAAATCACCAAAAAATGAGATAATTACTGAGGCTGTTAAAATAGCACAATTCCTCTCAGAAAAGGATAAAGTTAGGTTTGAATTAGACGTAACCGCAGTTTTGCTAACGTACACAGAGGAAAAATATAAACCAAATTATGAAATAAAAAGTCTCAGGAAAGAGTTAATATCAAACAGTGTCATATGTTTGAAAGCAGACAAAGGAGGAGCGACGGTTCTGATGATTCAATCTGACTACAATGATAAAATGTATGAACAACTTGACAATATAGGGGTATACGCTAAAATTCATAAAGATCCTACTGATAAGTAATAAGGAGAAGTTAAATTATTGGTCAATAACATGATTGCTGAAGGAGAATTAGATCAAGCACATGGTAACCCTCTCATACAAAGAGATACAGTCGCTCCTAGAGTGTACGGTTTAGTAAAGATACATAAACCAGACAACCCTTTGAGAATTATTGTTAATGTCCAACACTCCCAACATATAAAATGTCTAAGTTTCTATGTAATAGAATAAAGAAATATTCGTACTTCTTAGACAATACTTTGATGAATTCATACCATTTGGTTGAGATTGTAGATAAATGTGAACTTAATGAAAACGATAGATTGGCGAGTTTAGATGTGGTGTCAATGTACACCAATATACCAGTACCTAAAGCACTAGACTATTTTCAGCGTTTCCTTGTTGATCATCCAGTAATATTGGAAGGAAGCAAAATGACGATTAGACACGTCATGGAGATGATGTATGTATGTATGTCCTCAACTTATTTTAAATTTAGGAATGCATTTTATAAGCAGATTAGAGGTGTTCCAATGGGACAACCACTGTCAGTTCCAATAGCTAATATCTTCATGCATTACATGGAGAAGACTCTCTTAGATATAACGCCCCTAAATCCTAAATTGTATGTACGATATTTGGATGATATATTAGTTATTTGGAATCACGGGGAGGATCATCTGATAAATTTCTTAAACATAGCAAATCAGGTGAGCGAGCTTAAATTTACAATTGAAAATGAATCATGTGGCGAATTACCATTTCTGGATGTCAAGTTAATTAGAAATGGTACAAAACTAGAACGGGATGTTTATAGGAAGGATACTTACTCAGGTATCCTTCTTAATTTCAATTCAAATCATCCATATAGAATGAAAATCGGTATCTTAAAATCGATGATAATAAGAAGCTTAAGATTAACAGATAAAAAACATAAAGAGATTGAATTAGGGAGACTGCGAGAAATATTCAGTGCTAATGGGTATCATCTAAAGTTAATTGAAGCAACTATAATGAGCGTTATAAGTAAATTTGATCATGACTGGAAGTGCGTGAAGTCAAATAAGTTAAAAGATGACCGGAGGGTAATGGTTATACCTGACTCTGAACTAAGTAGGAAAATAAAAATGGTAGCATCAAAATACAATATACGTACTATTTTAAAACAGACCCTTACACTAGGTATTATACTTCCCAACCAAAAGGAAAAAATAGAACCGCTAGACACATCAGGAGTATATGAAATTCCATGTAACGACTGTAACTTGATGTATGTGGGTGAAACCATGCGCTCAATTAAGGTTAGAAGAGGGGAACATAAAACCGCATGCAAGTATGCCCATGTTAATAGATCAGATCTTGCACGCCATACAGTAGAGACAGGACACACAATTAATTGGGATGGGTGCAGACGTATATCAATTTGTAACCGTAGCAGATCGACTAGACTGATTAGAGAATCCATCGAAATTAAATCGAGAAATGACATAATGAATGAAACAGCCGTAGAAAAATCACTAGGTCCTATTTGGAATACAGCACTAAATAATGGTAGAAAACGAAGATTGCAAGAATCAGAATCAGAATCAGAAACTCGCTCAAGTAAAAGAATAAGAACACTGGACTGATATTAACTTACAGAAGTGGAGATTGATTAATTCAATATCGCCTAATTTATTTTGATTATTTAA
>JAQBSW010007013.1:0-44133 GCA_029291075.1 Eudiplozoon nipponicum
ATAGCCATAGTATTAGTATCCTTTACAGACTCGGTACATATATTATATAGTGTGAGTTGGCATTGAAGTCGCATTGTCGTTGACTTTAGATTATGTTAGCTTCACTATTACAGGTTCACACATTCGTCTAGGAGATTGTACCGTCCTATTATTCCACATTCTTCTACCAAATATATAGTGGTTAAAGGGCGTAATACCGGCTCCTACTGATGAGTCGCCAGTAAGCACGAAACGAATGTGAATGAGATTATACTTTCCGTTCATGCTGCCTTTGGTTTATCCTTCTGGTCACAACTGAACTAATTTGTTACTAGGTTCGCAAAACCTAATACATACTTGCATATATATTAGTTCTTCGCAACAAACAGTATTTAACTGTAATATATTGAATTGAATGATGTCATGCTTACCGCGAAATGTGATAACTGATATCGATGAAGGCCAGAGTGTATGGTTTAACTGGAGTAACAGGTGTTCGGAAATTGTTGTAATTCTCAATTTGGGTGAACTTTAGCATAAATTTATATCCATCAGGTTGGTATCATGTACCGACTCGGAAACCATAGTGTTAGTATCCGGTACTCATCGATTTCAAAAAAGGTATCAGTTACTAACACAATAGCCATAGTGTTATTATCCTTTACAGACTCGGTATATATATTATATAGTGTGAGTTGGCATTGAAGTCGCATTGTCGTTGACTTTAGATTATGTTAGCTTCACTATTACAGGTTTACACATTCGTCTAGGAGATTGTACCGTCCTATTATTCCACATTCTTCTACCAAATATATAGTGGTTAAAGGGCGTAATACCGGCTCCTACTGATGAGTCGCCAGTAAGCACGAAACGAATGTGCATGAGATTATACTTTCCGTTCATGCTGCCTTTGGTTTATCCTTCTGGTCACAACTGAACTAATTTGTTACTAGGTTCGCAGAACCTAATACATACTTGGAGTAACAAGTGTTCGGAAATTGTTGTAATTCTCAATTTGGGTTAACTTTAGAATAACTTTATATCCATCAGGTTGGTATCATGTACCGACTCGGAAACCATAGTGTTAGAATCCGGTACTCATCGATTTGAAAAAAGGTATCAGTTACTAACACAATAGGCATAGTATTAGTATCCTTTACAGACTCGGTACATATATTATATAGTGAGAGTTGGCATTGAAGTCGCATTGTCGTTGACTTTAGATTATGTTAGCTTCACTATTACAGGTTGACACATTCGTCTAGGAGATTGTACCGTCCTATTATTCCACATTCTTCTACCAAATATATAGTGGTTAAAGGGCGTAATACCGGTTCCTACTGATGAGTCGCCAGTAAGCACGAAACGAATGTGCATGAGATTATACTTTCCGTTCATGCTGCCTTTGGTTTATCTTTCTGGTCACAACTGAACTAATTTGTTACTAGGTTCGCAAAACCTAATACATACTTGCATATATATTAGTTCTTCGCAACAAACAGTATTTAACTGTAATATATTGAATTGAATGATGTCGTGCTTACCGCCAAATGTGATAACTGATATCGATGAAGGCCAGAGTGTATGGTTTAACTGGAGTAACAGGTGTTCGGAAATTGTTGTAATTCTCAATTTGGGTGAACTTTAGCATAAATTTATATCCATCAGGTTTGTATCATGTACCGACTCGGAAACCATAGTGTTAGTATCCGGTACTCATCGATTTGAAAAAGGTTTCAGTTACTAATACAATAGCCATAGTGTTAGTATCCTTTACAGACTCGGTATATATATTATATAGTGTGAGTTAGCATTGAAGTTGCATTGTCGTTGACTTCAGATTATGTTAGCTTCACTATTACAGGTTTACACATTCGTCTAGGAGATTGTACCGTCCTATTATTCCACATTCTTCTACCAAATATATAGTGGTTAAGGGCGTAATACCGGCTCCTACTGATGAGTCGCCAGTAAGCACGAAACGAATGTGCATGATATTATACTTTCCGTTCATGCTGCCTTTGGTTTATCCTTCTGGTCACAACTGAACTAATTTGTTACTAGGTTCGCAGAACCTAATACATACTTGGAGTAACAAGTGTTCGGAAATTGTTGTAATTCTCAATTTGGGTTAACTTTAGAATAACTTTATATCCATCAGGTTGGTATCATGTACCGACTCGGAAACCATAGTGTTAGAATCCGGTACTCATCGATTTGAAAAAAGGTATCAGTTACTAACACAATAGGCATAGTATTAGTATCCTTTACAGACTCGGTACAGATATTATATAGTGAGAGTTGGCATTGAAGTCGCATTTTCGTTGACTTTAGATTATGTTAGCTTCACTATTACAGGTTGACACATTCGTCTAGGAGATTGTACCGTCCTATTATTCCACATTCTTCTACCAAATATATAGTGGTTAAAGGGCGTAATACCGGCTCCTACTGATGAGTCCCCAGTAAGCACGAAACGAATGTGCATGAGATTATACTTTCCGTTCATGCTGCCTTTGGTTTATCCTTCTGGTCACAACTGAACTAATTTGTTACTGGGTTTTGCAAAACCTAATACATACTTGCATATATATTAGCTCTTCGCAACAAACAGTATTTAACTGTAATATATTGAATTGAATGATGTCATGCTTACCGCGAAATGTGATAGCTGATATCGATGAAGGCCAGAGTGTATGGTTTAACTGGAGTAACAGGTGTTCGGAAATTGTTGTAATTCTCAATTTGGTTGAACTTTAGCATAAATTTATATCCATCAGGTTGGTATCATGTACCGACTCGGAAACCATAGTGTTAGTATCCGGCACTCATCGATTTGAAAAAAGGTTTCAGTTACTAACACAATAGCCATAGTGTTTTTGTCCTTTACAGACTCGGTATATATAGTATATAGTGTGAGTTGGCATTGAAGTCGCATTGTCATTGACTTTAGATTATGTTAGCTTCACTATTACAGGTTCACACATTCGTCTAGTAGATTGAACCGTCCTATTATTCCACATTCTTCTACCAAATATATAGTGGTTAAAGGGCGTAATACCGGCTCCTACTGATGAGTCGCTAGTAAGCACGAAACGAATGTGCATGATATTATACTTTCCGTTCATGCTGCCTTTCGTTTATCCTTCTGGTCACAACTGAACTAATTTGTTACTAGGTTCGCAGAACCTAATACATACTTGGAGTAACAAGTGTTCGGAAATTGTTGTAATTCTCAATTTGGGTTAACTTTAGAATAACTTTATATCCATCAGGTTGGTATCATGTACCGACTCGGAAACCATAGTGTTAGAATCCGGTACTCATCGATTTGAAAAAAGGTATCAGTTACTAACACAATAGGCATAGTATTAGTATCCTTTACAGACTCGGTACATATATTATATAGTGAGAGTTGGCATTGAAGTCGCATTGTCGTTGACTTTAGATTATGTTAGCTTCACTATTACAGGTTCACACATTCGTCTAGGAGATTGTACCGTCCTATTATTCCACATTCTTCTACCAAATATATTGTGGTTAAAGGGCATAATACCGGTTCCTACTGATGAGTCGCCAGTAAGCACGAAACGAATGTGAATGAGATTATACTTTCCGTTCATGCTGCCTTTGGTTTATCCTTCTGGTCACAACTGAACTAATTTGTTACTAGGTTCGCAAAACCTAATACATACTTGCATATATATTAGTTCTTCGCAACAAACAGTATTTAACTGTAATATATTGAATTGAATGATGTCATGCTTACCGTGAAATGTGATAACTGATATCGATGAAGGCCAGAGTGTATGGTTTAACTGGAGTAACAGGTGTTCGGAAATTGTTGTAATTCTCAATTTGGGTGAACTTTAGCATAAATTTATATCCATCAGGTTGGTATCATGTACCGACTCGGAAACCATAGTGTTAGTATCCGGTACTCATCGATTTCAAAAAAGGTATCAGTTACTAACACAATAGCCATAGTGTTAGTGTCCTTTACAGACTCGGTATATATAGTATATAGTGTGAGTTAGCATTGAAGTCGTATTGTCGTTGACTTTAGATTATGTTAGCTTCACTATTACAGGTTTACACATTCGTCTAGGAGATTGTACCGTCCTATTATTCCACATTCTTCTACCAAATATATAGTGGTTAAAGGGCGTAATACCGGCTCCTACTGATGAGTCGCCAGTAAGCACGAAACGAATGTGCATGAGATTATACTTTCCGTTCATGCTGCCTTTCGTTTATCCTTCTGGTCACAACTGAACTAATTTGTTACTAGGTTCGCAAAACCTAATACATACTTGCATATATATTAGTTCTTCGCAACAAACAGTATTTAACTGTAATATATTGAATTGAATGATGTCATGTTTACCGCGAAATGTGATAACTGATATCGATGAAGGCCAGAGTGTATGGTTTAACTGGAGTAACAGGTGTTCGGAAATTGTTGTAATTCTCAATTTGGGTGAACTTTAGCATAAATTTATATCCATCAGGTTGGTATCATGTACCGACTCGGAAAACATAGTGTTAGTATCCGGCACTCATCGATTTGAAAAAAGGTTTCAGTTACTAACACAATAGCCATAGTGTTTTTGTCCTTTACAGACTCGGTATATATAGTATATAGTGTGAGTTGGCATTGAAGTCGCATTGTCGTTGACTTTAGATTATGTTAGCTTCACTATTACAGGTTTACACATTCGTCTAGGAGATTGAACCGTCCTGTTATTCCACATTCTTCTACTAAATATATAGTGGTTAAAGGGCGTAATACCGGCTCCTACTGATGAGTCGCCAGTAAGCACGAAACGAATGTGCATGAGATTATACTTTCCGTTCATGCTGCCTTTCGGTTTATCCTTCTGGTCACAACTGAACTAATTTGTTACTAGGTTCGCAGAACCTAAAACATACCGGAGTAATAAGTGTTCAGGGGTATTTTAATTCAATTTACTTGGGTGAACTTTAGCATAAATTTATATCCATCAGGTTGGTATCATGTACCGACTCGGAAACCATAGTGTTAGTATCCGGCACTCATCGATTTCAAAAAAGGTTTCAGTTACTAACACAATAGCCATAGTGTTTTTGTCCTTTACAGACTCGGTATATATAGTATATAGTGTGAGTTGGCATTGAAGTCGCATTGTCGTTGACTTTAGATTATGTTAGCTTCACTATTACAGGTTTACACATTCGTCTAGGAGATTGTACCGTCCTATTATTCCACATTCTTCTACCAAATATGTAGTGGTTAAAGGGCGTAATACCGGCTCCTACTGATGAGTCGCCAGTAAGCACGAAACGAATGTGCATGAGATTATACTTTCCGTTCATGCTGCCTTTGGTTTATCCTTCTGGTCACAACTGAACTATTTTGTTACTAGGTTCGCAAAACCTAATACATACTTACATACTTCTATCATAGGAAGTTATAATATCCGCATACATAGAGAGAAAGTGACATATCATTTAAATGCTAATTTTTAGTTATTGAAACAATTATTATGTAATAATCTGAAGTTTATGTCCAATAAATCACCAATAATATTTATTAAGCATAAATATATACTATAATGTAAGTCAGACGAACCATTTTGCTGGGAAATACTATTTTGGATGGATGGTGAATAATAGCGAAAATGAAGTTCATTAAAATGATTATGTAAATGTGGTTTCTGCATAATTTAATATTTTAACATATAGTAGAAATAACAAAGGTTGATTTCGAAATCGCAAAATATTCTCAAAAAATCGACAGGAATGTATTTTTTCCAAAATTTAGATATGGTTAAAAATCATTAATCGGAAAAATTAAAGTAGAAACAAATGATCTTTAATAAATTCTAAAAATCAAACAAAATAAAATAAAATGTCGTTTTTTAATTAAACAATCATTTTTATGAAAATTCTTACACGAAATCACATCTTTTCATCATAATTTCTTTCTTGTTATCACTTATGTGCATGCCGAGATTATTTGTGCTTACTTTTTGATTGAACATTTTATTTTTTAAATATTATTTTTTTGTAAATAACCACAATATAATTGGGTAATTTATATCAACGATATTGATATAAGGACCTGGCCCATTATGTGCACACATTTGTCAGTTTAAATTGTGCATTTTATAATGTAGCTAATGCATGTCATCAGCACGAGCTGTTCAGAAATTTTTGCGGCCAGGTCTCAAAATTGTGCACATTTGTTTTATAAATTGTTGTTTTAACCGCTTATCTTGATTAGCCTTTCCTTTATGTGGAGCCCATGTTGGACCTATTCAACGCTGAAGGTACAAATAGCAATTCGCAAATTGTCACTATAGCACAGATACCACGTTATCCATTGGAGAGTCAAATAAATAAACATTTCTAAATTAGAAGAACATTTTTATAGGCGGTGATAAAAAATATTAACAAAAATTTTGATTGATATGTTCCAAATACGACCAACACCGGCTTTCTGAATCAACTTATATTTCAACAAAATAAAATAGACAGTTTATCCGAGCAAATAAATATACATAATTAGATAGGGACTTATTAATTAAAAGTATTTTTTTCATTAGCCACGCAAACAGTCTTAATTTATAGTATCGTGGCCATGTGCAAAAATAAAAACTAATTTTGTCAAATAAAAGAACCGGTTCTTTCTTATTTTCTTTTCAAGTATTTAAAAGTGAACATATCTTTCTGTTTAAATTATAAGACAAGAGAAAAATAGAACAATGTAAAATTAGAGAGAGTGTTAAATGTTGGAACATTTGATCAATGGCCTACATCAACTCCCGTTAATTCTCAGTGCCTCAGCATTCTTCTTCTGCTGTCATTAATGCAGCTGCAATATATTTATAGAAAATGCTTCGTATGTGGCTATTTATTTGATTTACCCTAATATCACAATCTGTCCATATTTAAATTTTAGATTTTATTTTGCCGTTTAATTGTTAAATAAAAGGTTTATTTGTAGATAATTTAGAAGAAAGGCAGAAGGCCGCGATTCTTGTATTTCATAAAATGTTCATCTGATCAATTGAACAATATATTTTTGCCAAATATGAATAAAAAGACGCACAATTTTTTAATCTTTATTAATAAATGTTAAGTCAAGTAAGATTTCGTTAATATCACTAACCTGTAAAACAAATGTACGAAGAAAAAACAACGAAAATGAACAAAAATTACGATTTGAAACTGAAAATTTTCGCAAAATATAATAAAAATCTATCCTTGTTAAAATTAATGAAAGACTTATATTTGGTGTTATTATAGAGTATATATTTTTATTTTCAAATTTAAACAGTTAGTCCATTTCAGAGAAATAAAAATACTAATATTCTAAGAAATTTTGACCAAATTCTTAATTTTAATGCACGCATCTATGTCAGTAAAATGATGAAAAATCTGGATCGATTTTTTATGTGAGATTATGCTGATTTACAGTTCATTAAATCAATTTTGTATTACACAAAGCATTTTTAAGCAT
Source organism: Eudiplozoon nipponicum (assembly GCA_029291075.1). Lineage (NCBI taxonomy): Eukaryota > Metazoa > Platyhelminthes > Monogenea > Mazocraeidea > Diplozoidae > Eudiplozoon > Eudiplozoon nipponicum. The sequence goes on from JAQBSW010007013.1 coordinate 7,484, forward strand.
ATTTAACCTTATAAATTATGGTTTGACGAAAAATAATTTAGAAATCTTAATATTGCCTGGAGATGTTTCTTTCCAAAGTTTCACTATTGGCAATAATTTTTGGCACATTGATGAGCGGAATTTCTGGATATAATGATCAGAAATTTGATAGATGTTGCGATTCTTAATATCTCAACCAGAGACTGAAAATTCTACTGTTTGATTTAAATGAAATAATTATAACATTCTTTGTAAAATACATTTTCTAAATTGCGCGTTTAAATAATATAATAAAATTGATAGGTTTTCCGGTGTATATCGTAGTTCAAATAATGCAACATATTTTATTTGTTGACTTGTAATCTGACATATTGCTAATTCTACTGGTAACGATAAAGTTTTAACTAAATAAAACGAACCAATATTAGGAAAACATATGCATTCGTATAGGTTGTATTCCATATTTTAAAAATTTTATTTAATAGGACTTTAGGCTTAACGATTTCGTTGGAGCAATAATGTAGAATGGGATCTCCATTAGGACAAATATAAGATGTCGTAGAAGCTTATACCTTTGTTATCAAAATTGATGGATTATTCGGAAATGCACATTATACCAAGACCTAGAAATATGTGGTGCACAGCTTATACAATATATGATTCTTGAATAATTTACAAATGAATTTATCCTCCCTCTGATATAAAACTTTCCAATAGAAATATATTTTATACCAATAATATATTATTATTATTGCTATAGGAAAAAAATTATTTCGGTGCATTAACATCAGTCAATTTCCCTTATTTAAAAATTGTTGTGGATTGACATAATTATATATTGAATTAAATTTATTTTTAGTCTGTTATTATTATTAAATATAAAACCAGTATTGTAGCATTTAAAATTATGACACAAAATGGAAGTTTTACATGATTTTATCAGAATGCAATTACACTAATCCTGGCCAAACAAAATATTGTTTATTTATGAAGCACAATAAACTGTTATTTTAATATTATTGAACAAGAAAAAAGAAGAGATTTTAAATAAATGATGAATTATTTCAAATTCACCTTGATAATTATCAAGTTAGCGCAAAAGACCTTTTCATTATAAATTTTTGATAGGGAATTGCCAGATAATCTCCTAATTTAGGTAGCGGAAATCTGATTTTCGTTCGATAAAATGCTTTATGAAACAAAATATTTAATGTTTATCGATAGATATTCGATGCACTCAGGCGTGAATGTCAGGACCATCGTGTCGCAAGCCTAATTAATTATTTATAGCAAAGATGATTTTACCTTCCGAAAGATGGTCCTCTTCTGTTTCAATGTAAATTAGGAAACGTAGTAAATGTACAAATTTATGCATTAAAATATCTGATAACAATCCGAACGGAATCCTAAAAAATATTGTTGGAGATTTTTAAAAACGAGCAAAACAATACTCTAATTATATCGATCAAGTGTAAAAATGAGTATACTATTGTCATGTTTCGTAATTAAAATGAACGAATTTCCAACCGGCTATGGAGAAATCGAACAACAGTGTTCCGACAGATTCAAGTTCAATGGATGGCACAATACATATATCAAAACTGAGAAAGTGATATAAAATAGAATGAGCCAAGTACTTTATATGTGGAACCAAAAGTAGAGTGTGATTTAACTATAAAATATAAAAAGATTTTAATAAAAATAATAATAAATTTATTTTGCATCAAAGGCCAACTGGCCCGACCATTGAGATAACAAATCAAGGGTAGGATATGTGGAGGTGAGTGGAATTGTGACTAGCAAAGTATTTGATGGCAGGGGGGTTTGGGAAGGGAAATGTTATCAAAAACGTCAAGATAGTTCAATCTGGTGAAAAATAAATAGGAACAAAATTCCATTTGACTAGACAAGATCAATTGGAGAAAGTCCATGAATTGTCAGAGCTTCTAGGTAAAAGTGAGTTCGAAAATAAAGATAATAAAGATGGCGGATCGTAGGCAGACATCGGTCGATGGGGTCCATTGTCGTGGAGATTCAGTTGATGGAGCATAGCCGGGACATGGATGGAATCAGCCGGTTTGAAAATGAGCTTCTTGCACGGGTCGCAGGCATCCGTAGAACGAGGTTGTGATTGAAGGAAGGCCAGGGAAAGTCGATGTCCTTCTGGGTTATCGGTCCACCGCTGAAACAAGAAAGAAAAGAATTGGATGAGGAAAACTTAGTAAGGTATCCACTACGTGGATATGATGGGGTCACGAATGGGTTGAGAAGAGGTATCAGTAAGTCAAGAAGAAAGGATGAAGACCAAGGAGGTAAAGTGGAAGATTAGAGAAGTTAAAGAGGATAGCCTGGGGAGAAGTAAATGTTATGGATTGAGAAGGAACCAGTTTTGTTTCCAATCGGTGGTATTGCAAAGAAGTTTGTTGAAGAAGTACTGATGGGCTGCCTTTTTGAATTCGTGCTGGGTTAGGAGCTTTATATCTGTGGGAAGAGCGTTGAAAACATTAGTGGCTTTGGAGAAGAGATAGACTTTTTTAAATATGGTGGGGGTATGGTTAGCTTGGATAGAAGAGTTACTAGAACGTGTGGCGTAGTGGTGACTTGGGTAAGCAAAGTTGGAGAGTGGTAGAATAGTTGAGATCTTATGGATAAAAGAAATGACTCGAAGGTGACGTGTGAACCAAAGCGGAAGAAGGTTAGCCAGAAGTAGGCGTTCCCTATAATTTTGGCATTTCGGGAAGACTCGCTTAAGAAATCTGGAGGATACCTGTTCAATAGTATACGAGGAGGCGAGGGTGAGAGGACAGTAGAATTCGCTGGCGTAAGAAATGAGGGGCAGAACGTAGACCTTGAATAATGTGAGTTGGAGAGTGGGGTTGTTAGTCTTAAAACAGATCAGACGGGCCCATTTGAAGAGTTTGGAAGTAGTGTGTGTAAGGTGTGGGGAGAAGTCTAGGGACTTAGAGAAATGAATGCCGAGATGTTTGGCCGAATCTATTATTTCTATGTCGAGGGGGTAGTTGGCAACCGGGATAGAGCAGAATGGATCAGACGAGAGTCTCATTAAGCGAGTTTTGGTGGGATTTAGTTTGAGACCGATTCTGCTGAGTTGCAAGTGGAGCGAAGATAGGAGCTCCGATATAAGGGGTGAGGAAGGGTTGGATGTTGTGGGGTTGCTGAATACGATAACCATGTCATCCGCATATTTGAACAGCTTGAAAAGATTGTCTTCAACCTGTATGTGTGCGAGTGTAAGGTTGAAGAGAATGGGACCAAGTACAGAGCCCTGGGGAACACCGGATCGGACATGGGTTGGCCTCGAGAGACTACTGCCAACTTTTACTCTTGCATATCGATTCCGAAGATAATAGCTGATAAGATTGAGAACATTGCCGCATATACCGCTTCTCATTAAGGCAGATTCAATTGCTGAAAATGACAGCGAGTCAAAAGCCTTGGATATATCTAGGAAGAGGCGAGTGCACTGAAGCCCTTTAGAGAAAGAAGAGTAGCAATGATCGAGAACACTAACTAAGTTGGTGGAAGATGAGCGGCCGTTCAGAAATCCATGTTGATCATCAAGGAGTTAGAAGTTTACATGAGACTTAATGAAAGGGTAGATTAGGTTGTATAAGGTCCTGTCGAAGATTTTGGTGAAAGAAGGTACGATAATAATGGAGCGGAGATCTTTAAATGATGAGATCGAGGAAGTGCCATTTTTGGGGATAGGAGAGATCGTCGAGCGAAGCCAGTCCGGGGGAAGATAGGTGGTTTCGAGACAATGAATAATAACATCTGCAATTAGAGAGAAGACGTTCCAGCCAAGCAGAGCGATCATGCTGACCGAGACACCGTATTGATCAAATTGGTGTTTAGATTTAATGTCTTTAACTGCTTGGGCGACGGAAGCCAGAGAGACGTAGAACCAGCGTAGGTTCTCGGAGTCTCCGTTGTCTAACATCTCAACAGGCGGAGTGGAAGTGGAAAATAAGTCGAGAAGGTGAGTCAGATAATCGTTAGCGCAGCAGAGGTCGTCTGACTGAGATAAGTTAATATACGAGGTTTTGGACTTTTGCAACAATTTGTGTTTGATGATGGCGAATTTTGCGCGGGGGTTAGGAGCTTAGCGGATGTGTCTTTCAATGTGGAGCGCTTGTTTGTTGATAGCCTGATTAATGTGTCCATCAATGCGTCTCAGAGCAAGGGCGCGGGCAAGTGACGAAGTGGTAGACTAGAGCTGCGTGCTAGGTTGTCCCGTGCCTTAAAGAGAGCGTTCAACTTATTCGTCGAATGTACATTTTGAATAGAGGTAGCGGAGTTGTAGTGGGAGGATAGGATGTTATGAACTTCGGAAAAGCACGAGGAAAGATTGTTCGGGAGAAAGAGGTCCCTCCAGTGAACAGCATCACAGAGTCGGCGGAACTCTTCCCAGTTGGTGAATCGCCTGAACGAATGTGTGTCTTTTCGAGGGGTGAAGGATAAGAGAGGTAAGAGGAAGGATACCTGGCAGTGATCAAGATTAGGGAAGATCTCCCGAGAGTGAACATCGGTCACCTCGTTGTTGGAGAGTACACAATCCAGCTGGTTGGGCCCTCGGGTCGGAAAGTGCACGAATTGATGTAGCAAGTTGTCCGCGAAGAGTCGAAGCAGTGGGTGACTTTACAGAGCTAGGTTATGCCAATTAGCCAAGGGGAGGTTGCGATCGCCCACAACGACGTACCGATCTGAGTGTAAAGAGAAAAAAGTAGAAAGGTGTTGGGCCCCGCGAGTGTCGTCGATGAGTGAGAGATTAGGGGGTCTGTAGACAACACAGGTAGATATGCTTTAGTTATGGATTAGTAGCTGAAACGAGAAAAATTCCAATCCTTGAGTGTTCGATGTCGATAAGCGTTTGGACATAAGGAGGGATCGGACATAGGCGGCTAGACCACCCCCGCGACCGACAGTTCTGTCGCTACGAAGGAACGTGTATCCGTGAATGAGGAAGAGATCATCACAGTGGATGGAAGGGGACAGCCAGGTCTCAACAAGAAAGCAAATGTCTATCTCGTTAGAGGATAGAAAAGCTCGTAGATGATTGATTTTTGGCGTAAGTGATCTGCAATTGATGAGAATTGCGGAGAGTGCTCTGAGAGAGGGATGGTTAGATCGGGGAGGAGAAGCGTGCGGGGGCTTTCCGCTGGCGGGCGGGACGAGATCTAGGGCTGATGAGGGTGACTGACCGCTCATTGACAAGGATGGAGTGGTCAGCATCGATGTGGATTTCTTTTGTCCCTCGTTTGTCAGGTGGGTGAGGTAGTTGGAGGGTTTGAAAGCAACAGGGGGGCGAGAAGTCTGGGCTCGAGGGGGCACTCTGAAGCTGCGATGATGGGGAGAGCGGGGACAGTGACTGATCAGGAGCTGAGACGCTGCAGTCCTGGGTGGGGTCGATAATGGTTTCAATAGCGGGAGTTGAGGTTGTTGGGGCTGGGTCGAAGTCCCGATTGGCCTTGGCAGACTTACGTTTGTTCGGTCTCCGGGTGGTGGCATCCGTCCCAGGAATAGCTTGTCGTGGAGATGTGGACCTTGCGGACGAACTTGGGAGAGAGGTTTCGTTGTTAGGAGGCTTGGCGCGGCGTGGTCGGCCTCGGCGACGTGGTAGAGCTTGAGACTGAGAGGGAGGGCTGGTTGCGGAGTAAGGGCTAAAAGTGAGAGGGAGGCCTTCAAATCGGGAGGGAGTCAGCAGGGGTGGTCTGGAGGAAGGTGCATCACCGAGGATACCGCCGTGAACAGAGCGGCTTTTCTTTGGATTGCTCCAGCCCGGAAAGGCGTGATGAGCTGGAGGAGGGGGGTGGTGTCGGGTTGATGTGTTTGGGCTTTCTCGAGGGTCCTCTGTAGTAGCGTATGATCTCGCTTTAGTTTGACTTTCCCGGATGCTAAAGTGGGCGAGTGCAATTTGAGGTGACGAAGCTCATCGTCAGATAGTCTTTTATGTGAGGAGAGAATAAATGCTTGACCCTTACCCGAGGAGATCTCTTTAAGGTGGCTAAAGTTGTCTCCTATTTGGCTGATCATATCAGAGGCCAGAGCATCCTTTGAGAGAGGGGAGAGCGGGGACCATAAAAAGATGTTTCTCTTGTTTTGATTTCTCAGGGCAACCTCCCTGGCTACCCCGTTCAGAAACGCATCAGCTTGACGCAACAAATGGGGTTGAATAGTGGATAATGAAAGGTTGCCTGTCAGGGCTCCAATTAATCCTGAGATGTCCGCCATTTGCTGTTGGAGGTCAGTGATGTTAGAGATAAGCTTTTGGGTGATGAACGGGGAGATGGGGGCTTGCGACGAGAGCTGGTTCATGGTGGAGTGAGATAGAAGAGCAGAAATATTGATGAGAGGAAAAAAAGAAAAGAATGGGTATTAAAATGTCAAAAATAAAAAAATAAAAAGGGAAATCGGGTGGGCTAGGAAAAGATCCTTGAAAACTGAAGGTAAAATCCAAAAAAATGTGTGTAGGTAGATTCCTGGTGTAACCTAAAAATGAGATCAGACAAAAAATCCCGAGAATCTGAAAATAAAAACAAAATGAAACCCGATATCCTTCGAAATTAGAGAAAGAGTTGAAAACCCGCAAACACGCTCTCTCCGGTCGATGCGTTCCACCCGACAAATTTATAATATATTTATTTATAATATATTATATTTATATATCAATTATATATTATATATATATATATATATATATATATATATATATATATATATATATATATATTTATAATATAATAATTTAATCCAAAATGAATTATGATTTAGTATAAGTGCGCTTGATTCGTCGAAACAAATCTCTCCGACAGATTTGCTTAAGGTTTCAGATTTAAGAGTCAGGATATCATAAACACACTATTATGTAGTGTCCTAGAAAATAGATATTTCACAAAATATTAATTAAACGCTGTAACTCATTCCTTATTAAATAAATATAAAATTTTATGTATCATTTGAAGAAAATTCAACTTGAAATTAAAATTGCGTGGTTTAATTGTTTTATTTGAGTAAAAAGACAAATAAACGCATTTGCTCAAATCCGAAATTTGGAGCGTTGTGCTGTGTTTCTATGGATAGCGATTTGATGATGATCGTGAAATTACGAATCGAATCGTTCTCAGTCAACAAACATTATATCATACCTCATTTCGCATGTTTCGTGTGAAAGATTTTGATACCTTTCGCAGAAAAAAGCAAATCCGCATCCAAACAATAAGAGGACGATCTCGATGCCTACGTGGAAATAATAATCAATTGGGTCATAGCAAAAATGACGGTGCAAACGGAGAACCCGTGAAAACAAATTGTGGCGAATTATTAAGTGTCCAATTAATTATATACAACTAAATTTGTTTCAAAGAACAACAACAGATAGGAAAATATGGAAACATAATTTTTTAAATTAATTTTAAAAAGACCTGTTTTCCCAAAAGCCTGCTATTTACTTCTATGCAATACTTTTACTAACAGATTTTTAATAGAATAGTTACAAATTTTGCATTAATTTTATATAATATTGTTATATTATTTGTTAAATTTTTAAATTATTAAGCGTAAAATATTTGCAATGGCATTCTGCAAACAAAAACATTCACGACCGTGTGACTAAGGTTTTTTTGAGATAAAGTTGATCATTGTCTTGCCGCGTTCTTAGCATAATTTGGCGCATATCTATATGTAAACAGTTGGCATTCTCTGAGTTTGACAATCCAGTACTCGTACGCAAGTCGAATAAAGCAAATTCTAGTTAAGGTCAGGTAAACCTCTTTGTTCAAAGTGGATAACCCGAAAATTTTGAACGATTTAAGAAAGGACCAATTACAGTTCATGAAACAAAATTTTTATTTACAAGTTCGAATGCATAATTTCTTCGTTTTTGTACAAAAATATACCAACAACTATTGAAAAATGTAATAAAACAACTGCTAAATTATTTCTATTTGGAATTTGACATGGTGGAACTTATTAATTTGTATTTGTGTGAACAAGTAATTTTTTTATAGGATAGATATTTTCTGCTTCATTTATCTAGAGTATTGTCAAATAAATACAATTAAACTTTTCTAAAAATATCAATTATTATATCATAGCAACAGTTTAATAATGTTCAGTTATTTATATTTCCCCGCGAAATGATTGAACAATACTATTTTACTTGTAAGAATTAGGCGGCAATGCATTTACTTCATTAATGGAGCAGCAAAATTGCTGTGGTTTGCTGCCATGTCACGGCTAATGCCAATTGGTTCCTAGTGAGTATACAAAAATGACAAAATTATTCTATTTAAAATATTTTCTTTGATAATGTCGGCCGTTTGTAGTTTGGAATGGAAAATCGGAAACAAAACTAAGTTTTAAATGGTTAAAATTATTAATTTTTTGCAATTGTGTAGCATTTTTATGAATAATAATCTAAAGAAGAAAAAAGCAGCGAGAACTTGGGATATTCTTATAAATTACAAATCTTTTATTTATTTATTATTTATAAACACCAGTACAATTTTACTCATAATTGTGCCAATATAAATTAAGTATTTTATATTGTACAAAATGCAATTCCTCCAGCAGACACGTTTCAGTCCATATTAGAAATCTTGAAGTACTTATCAGAATTTACGCAGGACAAATAACGTCTGTGTTGGTGTCTGGTTCTCTAATCAAGTATCCATCCTGCTTTAAATTTTTTTTAAAAATTGTATGTTATATATTAATTAATGATTTTACGTTAGCTTTTTCTTCAAATTTATCCAAAATGTCATCAGTAAAGTAATAGCATACCATCTAAATACCGCCAGTTTTTTACCGTCGAAAATACAACATACTTCTCGTAAAAATGATATTAAACTGAACAGTTTCTTTGTAATTTTAAAACGAGCACCTGTCCCATTATAATGATACGTTTGCCAGAATAAACTAAGCATTTTAATAAAGAAAATGGAAGCAACCCATTAGACCGGTTTTGGCAATATTGAGAACTTGTGCTACGGCGCGTCTGTTTTGGAATCCGTTGCTCTATGTCCTAAGCTACGTTGTCACACGCTGCAAATTATTTTCAATTGTACACTAACAATTTTTTCTTGGTTGGACTTGCCTATATTAAAAGCCCATATGGCGGAGTATTGCGATCTCTAGACCGGTGAACTCCGGCTCAGACATGCTCATAGTTAAAGCAATGTCGGTGGTCATTTCTGGTCAGCAATCGAACTTATCTCAATAAAGTCGAAATTTGTCATCTGGTTGAATTGTATTTTTTACGGAATACAAGGCTGAGATTGAATTGACAAAATTACGTATGTAATGGGACTGTTTTTAGAACTCAATTGAAACTGTGATGTAAATCGTCGTTATTGATGCACCTGCATCTAGTGTTTTTTGTTATATAATCTTTGAATAATAAATACTACCCAAGTAGATTGGTGTCTGTTCTGGATAGTCAAATTTGAGGTATTTTGCTGGGACTTACTTTCTACAGAAATGACATATAGTCTAAATCTTTTTATAGGTGTACATCTAAATAATCCTTAACACCAAACGCCCAAACAATGTTCGTATAACCTTATTAATAATTTAACTAATCCATGTGATGAATTTCTTGCGTTTCGAATATAAAAATATTATACTGCATTTAAAATATTCCAGCCAAATGGAATAAATATTGGGTAGAATTAAATGCTGTTTTTAACTTTGATGACAGAAATTGTTCTATTGCACGGAATTAAGTTAACATAAGTTATTTATTTATTCGTATGAAAGCAAAATTTATAAAAATAACAAGTAATATTATGAAAAAAATTTGTGGTTCAATTGAATGAATTAGCAAGTTATTTTGTGCTCGACCTGCTTATATATTTCGAATATAATTTAAGCAATACCTTGTATTATAATATTATAAAAGAAATTTATTCAGAATGATGAACTTATATTACGTATATAATATTTCGAATTACCGTTCGGCGAGTCAATAATAATAATAATAATAATAATAATAATAATAATAATAATAATAGTAATAATAATAATAATAATAATAATAATAATAATAATAATAATAATAATAATAATAATAATAAATATAATAATAATAATAATAATAATAATGAGAATAATAATAATAATAATAATAATAATAATAATAATAAATAATAATAATAATAATTTAAATAATAATAATAATAATAATAATAATAATAATAATAATAATAATAATAATAATAATAATAATAATAATAATAATAATAATAATAATAATAATAATAATAATAATAATAATAATAATAATAATAATAATAATAATAATAATAATAAAATAATAATAATAGTAATAATAATAATAATAAGACCTTTCAGATTAGCTCTTCCACTTAGAAAGAATAAAATGGGCGATGTTGAATTGAAAAATAAATCTATTCAATCTTTTAAATATTAATAGATATTAGTTAATGTGGATTTTAAAATATATCATGCAGCTTATATAATTATATAATTAAACGATTAACAAGAAAGTAATTTGGAAATCTGTTTCGTTAACAGTTTGAATCTTACTTCAATTCGCACGCGTCAAATATATGCAGGTCAGTTTTGTGGAATATATGGAAGAAATCACTTTGTCTCCAAAAAACATTTAAAATGTCTTGTTTTATTGCTCAATCACTGTAAATGTATATTAAAAAGGCTGAAATGCCTTACGTAGTTAGCTCGGACAACAACCGCTTGATGCGCGTCAAAGTTTCATGTGATATTCACGAAAATCTTCATCGGAACCGGCTCAAAACTGATGCATCGCACGCCGCATATCGGTAGGAAATTTTGTTCAGATCGCAAATATTCAGTGAATTAATTTTGCAGCATGTGCGCAAAATTTTTTCTACTGCAGAAAATTTTTTCGGTTGCCTGTAAATTTTAAACTTATCGGCCTTAAACTGTGGCTTTCCTACAAAAATAGGCTTTATTTATGATAACTCTTGGGAAATGTTTGCTATTTGGACGAAAGCTCCAGCCGGGTTCTTTCCGCCATCCCTTTGGCACGGTCAGCATAATTCTATTAACTGATACTGGTTGTCTCGCTTATGCGGTTTTCTTTCAGAGGTGACACTAATGGTGCCATCCATCACAGACATGATTACATTGAGTCCACATCATGTCCAAAATGAATGATGAGTAAGTCATTGTCTTTACTTTGATTCATCCTAATTTGAGCATTATTTGTTTAAGTTTAATTTGTATTCTCATGAGCCTCTTTTAGGGCAATTGTAGCGTTCTTGACCTCAAAGTTGTATGCAGCTGAAAATAAAGTATTACAGAAATAACAATTACTACCGTAAGTATATTCTTTATTAAACAAAACCAATGTAAACGTATTAAAGACTCAATACGTATGAATTAATTACTTTAAGTATATAAATAATGTCGTGCATTTTGAAGTAAATTATGCATAACAATTATAGCGTATGTTTTAGAAGTACGTAATCATCCAATCTCGTACTAGTCTTCTGTTCATGGAAATTAAATATATTAAATAAAATAAAATTAGCTTATAATATATACTGTAGGTGTATTTTTGCGGGGTAGATATCTAGTTCGTGATTCTGTACCCTTCCGCGTGATCCACGCGGTTCGCGCGCGGTTATGTATATATCACAAAAACCCTGTTAATTACAACTTAAATTGCAGAAATCTCAATTAAAACTGCTTTAAATGAACAGAGATTGTTTCTAAAATTACAGTTAAGAGAAATATTGTGTAAGAACAGAGTTAGATTATTTGACCTTAAAGAGCACTGTATTTGTCAAAATCGAACATCGTTGGGTTGTAACGCGGAGCCGCGTGTTACATACACCCCCCCCCCGACAATGAAAATTAGTACACAATGAAGGGAGCTAACCTTACAGGAGGTGTTATTGCTCTGCTATACCGTGTAACGACTGATTTTGGCTCTGTCAACACTGATTCTGGTTCCTCTATCTCTCGCGTTCTCGGACAAATAGTTAGGTCGAAGTGTTCGAGAAAGTCACGTCCAATGATGTTTCTTGTCGTGTTGGCGATGATGAACGGATATTTGAAACATCTTTTCCAGTTGGAGAACGAGATTGTGTGTACTGGTATCCCAAACGTCGCTATGTTGGAACCATTGGCGCACGTCAGACTGCTGGTGTCGACTGGGTGGGTGGGTTCGAGATAATTGTGGCGTAGTAAGCTTACATCTGATCCAGTGTCTGAGAAATAATTCGCCAGAGATTGCGTCACGGATGAGAAAAGATGTTGATAGTGGCAACTGACGATGAGATTGGTTGCTGGCATTTGGGCGTTTAAAGCATGACTTGACTGGAGCCGTCGCTGTAAGTACAATAGTTTGATTGCGTTCTACTGCGAAAGCAACGTGCTTCGAGCCATCAGACGTGGAGCGGCCAAAAATTTTGGCGTGTTTAGCCTCTACTGCCGCCAAGAAGGCTGACCCCACCAGTTTTCCGAAACTTCCATGGGCGGATCCTCCTGAGTTGTTGAGGTTGACCGCGCCAACTTGAACGCCGCGTCTGTGCGCGGGAATGTGTAACCGTTTCCGAGGCAATAACGTGTAGAGTGGTCATAGCTGCGGTGATTAGGACACCACTCTGCTGGTAACTGTGGCACTGTAGCCTTCATCCAAAGTGCTTGAATTTCTCAAAATCTAGATGTTTATTAATTACTTGCTGGCTGTGAGTTCGACGAACCGGGGCACCATTTACGTAGGTGTATTTATGCGGGGTAGATATCTAGTTCGTGATTCTGTACCCTTCCTACATATCCATTATGGCTATTATTACTACCCGTACTCATGATCAGTCTCTGATCTTTTTCGGATGGTTGATTTGAGAAGGCAAAAATGAGTTATCACACGTATATTGTAAACAATGTTGGAAATAGAATTGGAATTCACAGTTAGTCAAAATTGACCATGTTCTGGTCGGCTATAAAAACAAATTTTAACACAAATAAATGTCTTAAACACCAGTCACAGTTAAACTAAATTGTCCGTCTTCTAGACGGCATAAGTTAAAATGAGCTTTGTTTATACAGAAACATATTTTGTACACAGGCAGTTATTCTTACACAAATGTCTGAATTGAAACGAGTACATGCAACCGATTGAAAATATATGATGATATGAACATAGTCACTGTTAAAAGTTGTCACTGAATATCAATGTGTGTAATCCGTGTAAAGACTTCAATGACAAAAATTCACAAATGAATAGTTCATTGTGCGCTCCGTTTTTAACTCATGTCATTATAATAATCCATTATTCTCTGAAATTCGGATAGGCATAATTAAATGTGAACAGTAAATCCTTCGCGAAATAAATCCACTGTGACACAATGGTCCACCGCGTGATCCACGCGGATCGCGCGCGGTTCTGTATATACCGCATAAACCATATTAATTACAACTTAAATTGGAGTTCAAGGAATCTCAATTAAAACGGCTTGAAACTAACAGAGATTGTTTCTAAAATTTATGTTAAGAGAAATATTGTGTAAGAACAGAGTTAGATTATTTGAACTTAAAGAGAAATGTATTTGTCAAAATCGAACATGGTTGGGTTGTAACGCGGAGCCGCGTGTTACAATACAACAAACCTTATATTTGATTCCATTTGTAAATGCGTTTGACTGTGCCTGGTGTTTTGACTATATTTTTCAAAAAATACAACAATGAGCTTTATGATACACAAAATTTGATCAGAATTTCACTTTTATTTATTTGAACATTTTGTATCTATGAAATATTTTAGAGGCGTTGTAATAAATTAGCACGGTTTTCAAACAAGACCATTCGAAGAATCTATGGCAAATATATACTCGATAACATTTATTCAATCTTCTATATCTGGACTCTGCATTTACTTTTATGCCACTTATTTATCATTTTAATTTAATTATAGAAAAATGATTTCATATTCAAAACAATTGTTACGTGTTATATTCTTTTAAATAAAATATCGCAAAAAATTGGTTTCCACGACACGGACAATTATTTAAATTTGCATCAATTAATTAAGTAATAATTATATATTTAGATTAAGCAAATACATTACTTAATTACCGGAAAAATATTTGGTATTTATAATCATACGTGATTTATGTATTATAATTAATTTTTCTTCAATTAATTTCTTTAGTAGAATATTCTATCTATAATTTTAAATAAAAATCAAATAAACTTATATATATTTTTGAATAATCTGTGTTGCTGGTGTTATAAATCTGCGATTTGAATTTATAATCAGATAAATTTAACTGTGATATATAATGCAATCCGCATTTTGATATATGTGAAGTTTTATAAGAGCAATTTTTAACGACAGACCGCATATAATGCCCGCACGTAAAAAAAATCAAATGTTATATATTAAAGCGTAAAATAGTTATCGCTTTATCGCAATAAACGTTTGCTCAAGATAAAATGTATAAAAGAATTTTTTGGTACAAATATTGTCGCTTAGTTTATATTTGTCATCTCTAAGTTAATACTACATTAATGTTTGTGGTGTATTACGCAAAATTTTTGTTTATCTCTGAATTAATTTGTTTTAAATTACGTTTTATTTTTACATGAATTGATGTAATTGAAATGTTACACTCTTATAAGCTACAGGTGTTACAATTTGAAGCAAAAGGCAATTTTTTTCCTGATAGACTTCAATTTTTCTGCAGATTTATATATCGACACATCTCCGTAATTTTTTAATTTTTCGAGATATAAATCTAATTATCTTTCTCAACGTGTCTTTCACGTGATCCATCAAAAGAAGACATTCTGTTGTGTCGAAATTCAAAAATAATTTTCCCACATCATTTTTAGCAAATGGGTAATCTATGTTCGTTAATTGCAATTTTGATTTTGTTTAGTCAGTTTACAATATTTAATTTAAAACCGCATTCCTTTTATTCTGCAATATGGCTAACAAACTTGAAGCATTATATGGTGTTACCAGTAGATTATTCCATCCTGCGCGACTAGGCTATATTTTCAATTCTACGAGCGCCTTTAACGGTATTTCACTATTTAAAAACTTAAAATTAAATGAGTACCACACAAGCAATTTGTGTAACAAATTACTGGGCAAGAGCTGTTTAAATAAATGAAGATCTAACTTGAATCAAATATATAAATAAACATATATATAATATAATTAATTTTAATTTGGCGGCTGACATAATGTAACACGCGGCTCCGCGTTACAACCCAACGATGTTCAATATAGTGCTCTTCAAGGTCAAATAACCTAACTCATTTTTAAACAATATTTGTCTTAACTGTCTTGAACTGCAATTTAAGTTGTAATTAATAGGGTTTTGTTTAATAAATGTATACTCCACCGCGCAATACGCAGGAAACTTGCCGTGTATTTTAGTTTATATGTAGTTCAATAATTTCTCTTTGCATTCAGATATGATTTCACGCATCAAGACATCAGATGTTCCTCAATCATATTCACAAATTCTATAGTTCAAAGGATAATTATAACTAAATCATGTAAAACCTAGCAAACAGTGGAATAATTACTTGTGATGTTTTTAAGACTGTTTTTACACGATATTTTATTCATCAATTATTAGTGATAATATATGCCAGTGACTTTGAACTAAATTGCATATCAATCTGGATTTATATCATCATATATTTTCAACTATTTATATGTATTCATTACGATTCAGACGTTTGTGTTCCTGATAATTACTTGTGTATAAGATATTTAATTTTGTTGAAAATATATCGTTTCGCAGCACGGTCCGTTTTGTTTAACTGTGAATTGATTCATGCTTAGCTACACCATTTGCAATAAACGGATGAAAATGGATGAGTTTTCTCACATCACCCTTCGAGAAAGAGACATAGATTAATCCTGAACGTGCATCGTAATAACAGCTACCAGATATTATATAGGAGGATAATTTCGCACTAAATAGACAATTAGCTCGCAGAACCTCTTACATTACCTACAAAACCTACTACCTTAATGGTGCCCCGTTTTGTCGAAATAACAGCCAACAAAGAATTAATCAGCATCTAGCTTTTGAGAACTTCGAGCACTTTGGATGAATGCCACAAAAGAAAGTAAATGTTAAAACACAAATCACAGCAAAACACCCCCTCAAGATCACAATGCTCGAAGACAGCGGCACGATGACGAGTGAGGACGAAGTAACACTGTCATCTGATCTGGAGCCCAAGAACAGGTCCCACCAACACATGGACGAAGTACAGAATATGCCAATTCGATCCAGACTACAATGGCGATTGGGTCGACGATGTTACTTTATTCGCCAAGATGTCCAATATAACAGTCGTGGGTTCAATATTTTTGAGGGCTTGGGAGACAATCCCATTGTCTTTCAGACGCGGACTTAGAAACATCCTGCATCAATACACTGAGGGAAAATGTGCGCAGCACTTGACACTAGATAGAGAAGACAGGCTTACAAAACTGATGAGCCAGATGTCCCTAGGTAGCTGCACGCCTTCTGGGCTATTTAGAAAGATGGTGCAGAAAGCCTTGGAATTCTACATGCCCAAGGAAATCTTAATGCGACTTTTGATACAGAAGCTCCCTCTGGCACTCCAAGAGCTGGCCATGTTCCTGCGCGAATCCATCGAAGTGCAAAACGACGTTCTGTCGGCACGTTTAGACAAGTGGTGGAAGAAACACCACTACAGCACACCTGCTTCAGAGAAATGTTCCATCACTTCACGACTGTCCAAATCCTAATCCACCGCATCATCAGCCGAAACGAATGTCACCAATGAGCGCCTCAACAGCCTGCTGTAGTACGTCACCGTCAGGCGAAATTCGGCCGTCCATAATAGACGCGACCAGAGCAGGCATGACATGCGTTAACCACCGTCTTATGGCTCGAAGCACGGTAGAGCGCAATCAAACTATTGTATTTTCAGTGACGGCTCTAGACAAGTCATGCTTCAAACGGCTAAATGCCAGCAACCAGTCCTATCGTCAGTTGTCACTATCGACATTCTTTCTCATATGTGACGCAAACTCTGGCGAAATATTTCTCATAGACACTTGATAAGATGTAAGCTTACTACGCCACTATTGTTAAAAACCTACCCACCCATTCGACTCCAGCAATCTTACCTGTGACAATGCCTCCAATATAACGACGTTTGTGGTACGAGCACACAAAATCTCGTTCTCCAACTCAAAAAGCTGTTTCAATTATCTTTTCATCATTGCCAGGAAAAACCATTAAACGTGACTTTCTCGAACATTTCGACCTTACAATTCTTCCAAGAACACGAGAGACACGTACTGCAGACAATCAGTTGCTTTTATCAGCGTCTTGCGCCGACGCAGTCTCATCCTTACAGATTATTCCTCCAGTTCCTCATGTACCACAATTGGATGATGTTCGAAAACGTCATGTAGAAATTTTCAAACCTATCTCGTTCGTACCCGATCTCAAGGGGAAGCGTGCCATCACAGCTTATCGTATCATCTTATCGAAACCACTTCCTCATCTTCCACGAGCACGTCTATTAGCACCACACAAACATAAAGCCGCCGAGCAAGAATTCTCATTTATTTTATTTTCTGGCAATTCTTGCATTTTTTGTGTATTTCTTTTAATTCTTAAAGCGATTTTGTTTAATTTCGTTTAATAATAATTTTTGGAGTTTTTGGTGGCTTTATTCATGAGTTTTATAACAGAATGATAAAAATTAAATATTTTTCCTTTGGACGTAATAAAATTTGTAAATAAGTTTATCAATGACTTAAACAGTTTTTAAAAAAATGCTATGCTCTATAATTTCTAAACTCGTCATTAAAGTAAACGTAAATGCTTACCAAAACTTTTGCGCAACATACGTATACTCTGCGTAATTAAATTCAAACCACAAACTTGGCCATCTTAATATTAAATGTCATGCAACAAAACACAGGTTGTTAGAGATATTCAAATTGCGGTTGAATATGTGAACGTTTGTTTAATTCGAACGTGTTTTGTGCGTTATGAATACATAAGCTGGAATGTAGTTAGTAAACCAAAATTTACATCGTAATTGAACACGGCATATCTAATATTCAAATTGTGTCTGATATGTTATTTTGGCAATGATAAATAGCAGTTTAACATTTCCATTTATTAAAACCCTATTTACATTAATGATTGAAGAAGAACAGTTTTTAAATAAATGAAGACGGTTCTGTCGTACTCGGACAGAATTAAATGCAGCTATATAAAAACAGCTATAATTTTTTTTAAAGTCACGTGGTGTGAATTATCTAAAATGTAATTAATCACATCAAAACTAGAGTAATTGTTCATGCAAAACGTTTACTTGATATAAACTTGCATTTTATAGATTCATATAAATTAAAATTTAATATCATTTTTATCATTGAACTGAAATGACACATTATGTAATAGTTAATTATTTGCAACACTATAAAAGGAAGTTGCAATATCCGCATACATAAAGAGAAAGTGACATCATTTAAATGCTAATTTTTAGTTATTGAAACACGTATTATGTAATAATCTGAGTTTTATATCCTATAAATCACCAATAATATATACTAAGCATAAATATATTCTATAATGAGAGTCAGAGAAACCATTGTGCTGGAAAATATTATTTTAGATGAATAGTGAAATAAGATGCATTTTATTAATAACGAAAATAAAGTTCATTAAAAAGATTACGTAAATGTGGTTGCTGCATAGTGTCAAATTAATTAAAGTTGATTTGAAATCGCAAAATATTCTCAAAAAATCGGCAGGAATGTTTTTTTTCAAATGTATATATTGTTAAAAATCATTAATCGGAAAAATTAATTTAGAAATAAATGATCTTAGATTAATTCGAAAAATCAAACAAAATAAAGTAAAATGTCGTATTTTAATTAAACAATCATTCTTCTGAAAATTCATACACGAAATCAAATCTGTTCATCAAATTTTGTCATGCCGCGAGCATTATTTCTTTCTTGATATCACTTATATGCATGCCGATTTTATGTGTGTTCACATTCGGATTTAACATTTTATTTTTTAAACATATTTATTATTGTAAATGTCCACAATATAATTTCGCAATTTATATCAGCGATATTGATATAAGGAACTGGCCCATTATATGCACACTTATGTCAGTTTAAACTGTGCATTTTATAATGTAGAAAATGCATTTCATCAGCACGAACTGCCCAGAATATTTCGCGGCCAGGTCTCAAAACTGTGCACTTTTGTTTTGTAAATATTTGTTTTAACCGCGTATCTTGGTTAGCCTTTCCTTTATGTGGAGCTCATATGGGACCTATTTAACGCTAAATGTACAAAAAGCTGTTCGCAAATTGTCACTATAGCACAGATACCACGTTATCTATGGAAGCGTCATTTAAATAAACAATTCTAAAATAGAGGAAGATTAGTTGCATAGGCGGTGATAAAAAATATTAACATAAATTTTTGGTGATATGTTCCAAATACGACCAACGCCGGTTTTCTTTATCAAATAATATTTCAACAAAACAAAATACAGAGCTTATCCGGGCAAATAAATATAAATAATGGGATAGGGGCATATTCATTAGAGTTAATTTTTTTACCACCCGCGCAACCAGTCTTAATTTATAGTATCCTTGCCATGTGCAAAAATAAAAAGTAATTTTGTCAAATAAAAGAACCGCTTCTTTCTTATTTTCTTTCCAAGTATTTAAAAGTGAACATATCTTTCCGTTTAAATTATAAGACAAGAGAAAAATAGAACACTTTAAATTAGAGAGAGTGTTAAATAATGGAACATTCGATCAATGGCCTGCGTCACCTCCAGTTCATTCTCAGTGCCTCAGCATGCTTCTTCTGCTTGCATAAATCCAGCTGCAATATGTTTATAGAAAAAGCTTCGTATGTGGCTATCGATTTGATTTACCCTACTTTCACAGTCTGTCCATATTTAAATCTTATATCTTATTTTGCCGTTTAATGTTTAAATAAAAATGTTCATTTGTAGATAATTGAGAAGAAAGGCAGAAAGACGCGATTCTCGTAACTCTTAAAATGTTCATTTGATAAATTGAACACTACAGTTTTGCCAAAAAAGAATAAAATGACGCACATTTTTTAAATCTTTATTAAAATATGCTACGTTAAGTAAGATTTTGTTAATATCACTAACCTGTAAGACAAATGTACGGAAAAAAACAAAGAAAATGACCAAAAATTACGATTTGCAAATGAAAATTTTTGCAAAATATAATGCAGATCTATACTTGTTAAAATTAACGAAGGACTTAAATTTGAAGTTATTATAGAGTATATATTTTTATTTTCAAATTACAACGGTTAGAATAGAATAGAATAGAATAGAATAGAATATCTTTATTTGGATTTAAACCACACATGTTCCATCAAATAATAAAATTAGAAAATGTACAATATAAAAAGATATCACATCACATATATATGTGCAATTAGTTGTACTGTACAATTTATCAGCATCAGAAAGTTCAGCTGTAAAAGAGTGATAGATTCTTCATCAAAATTAGGAAAATTTAAGGTATAATTCGAGTATAACAGTTTGTGAAAAAAGGTGAGAATGACTAATAATTGATTGTATGTATTGTTGATTAACAAGATGATATAATGCATAACATTTCAGTTTTAATAATACAAAATTTGAAGATAGAATCTCGAGAAGTTATGCTGCTGAAAAACAATTAATCCTGTCTTTTATTTAACCACGAGAAAGTATTATCATAATCAAAATTAAAAATATCAGCAGGATTGAACACTTTTTCTAGTTCGGTAGATAAAAATTTAAGAGACATTTTAGATGGAGGCGTTTCTCTAAGCCCCTTTGGCAATTGATTGTAAATTTTGAAAATTTTTGAAAAAGAGAATTGCTTGCTCGCAACATTCCCCACCAATGGTGGAGATATTGCAAAATGACCAGATCAAGTTCCAACTTCATGACTCTTTCTTATTGGATTCATATAGGCACCAGTCCACTGGTTCAAATGGAAAACTTTTATGCAATAGCACATCCTCCGAAACCATAAAGGATGCTGTGATACAAACTGTAATCTAGTGGCATATATAGTGCAGGAGATAGGACTTATTTGTTTCACAACTTTTCTTTGTACAGCTTCTATCTTATTAGACAAACCCTTTGTTAAAGGATTCCAAGTAGCAGCAGCATATTCTAATATCGGTCTAATCCATATTATAAACATTTTATATTTTATTTCACTCGATAAAATATTTCTATTTATTATTGCCCATCTGTTCTTGGCACTGCCTACTATCCTTTCAATATGTCTCTCAGCAGAAGCCGTACAATGAATAGTTATGCCTAAATCCTTAATTTCTTGCATAAGTTTAATCTCAAAAACATCATTAATCTCAGCATCATGAAAATAAACATAATTGAAATCAGTTCTGTTACCTATTTTTAAAGCTCTCGTCTTTTTACTGTTTATTCTCAGCCCTAGTGTTAATCAAAGTATCTACTTAAATCATACAAATCTAATGTCACATTATTTTTGGAGAATTCGACATTCTTTGGATCAATTGGAAGATTATTTTTAAATCATCAGCGAATTTGCAAACTCGACCGTTAAGGATCTTAGTTTCCAAATTTGCAAATACAATTTTAAATAAAATTGGCCCCAAGCTTGATCCCTGTGGAACTCCACTCGTTACTCGTTTCGATTTTGATATCAAATCGTTTACTTGAATACTCAATCGTCGATTATATAGATAGTATCTAAGTAATCTAAAAATATTCGGATCAATATTCAATAAATTAATCGCATTCAAAATAGCATCAAAAGATATAGAGTCAAAAGCTTTTGAGATATCTATAAATACAATTAATGCATCTAACTTTTTCTCATCTAATGTAATTACATGTTTCCACATAGAGAGAATATTAGTAGTTGTCGACCTGTCTTTCGTAAAGCCATGTTGGCATATATCAAAATCAGCCGGCAACATACGTTCTAAATGATCAAGTATCAATCGTTCTATTATCTTCAAAAACTAAGGGATAATAGAGATTAATCTATAATCACTGGCGCACTTTGGCTTACTTACTTTTGGCAATGGTTTAGCTACTATCGTTAATATATCGATTGGTAATTTCCCATCCTTCAAAATTCTATTTATAAAATTGCAGAGCGCATTTCAGAGAAATGAAAATACTAATATTCTTAGAAATTTTGACCATATTGTCAATTTTAATGCACACATCTATGTCAGTAAAATGATTAAAAATCTGGATCGATTGTTTAAGTGAGAATATGCTGATTTACAGTTCATTAAATCAATTTTGTATTACACAAAGCATTTATAAGCATATTTAACCTTATAAATTATGGTTTGACGAAAAATAATTTAGAGATCTTAATATAGCTTGGACATGTTTCTTTGCAAAGTTTCAGTATTGGCAATAATTTTGGGCACATTGATGGGCGGAATTTGTGGATATAATGATCAGAAATATGATAAATGTTGCGATTCTTAATATCTCAACCAGTAACTGAAAATTCTACTGTTTGATCTAAATGAAATAATTTTTACATTCTTTATAAAATATATTTGGTAAATTGCGCGTTTAAATAATATAATAAAATTGATAGGTTTTCCGGTGTATATCGTTGTTCAAATAATGCAACATATTTTATTTGTTGACTTGTAATCTGACTTATTTGCTAATTCTACTGGTAACGATAAAGTTTTAACTAAATCAAACGAGGCAATATTAGGAAAACATATGCATTCCTATGGGTTGTATTCCATATTTAAAAAAATTAATTTAATAGGACTTTAGGCTTAACGATTTCGTTGAAGCAATAATGTAGAATGGGATCTCCGGTTGGAAAAATAAGACGTTTTAAAATCTTATACCTTTGTTATCACAAATTGATTGATTATTCGGTAATGCACATTATAACAAGAACTAGAAATATGTGGTGCACTGCTTATACAATATATGATTCCTGAATAATTAACAAATGAATTTATCCTCTTTATGATATTAAACTTTCCAATAGAAATATATTTTATATCAATACTATATTATTTTTATTATTGCCATAAGAAAAAGTTTTACTTCGGTGCGTTTACATCAGTCAATTTCCTTCAATATTTAAAAATTAGAATAAGATGAACATCTTTATAAAACCATTATAGAAGTACATAATATTATGACACAAAATGGAAGTTTTACATGATTTTATCAGAATGCAAGTACACTAATCTTGGCCAAACAAAATATTGTTTATTTTAGAAGCACAATAAACTGTTATTTTAATATTATCTTAAAAGAAATTTTTTTCCAAAACAGATTTTAAATATTTGCTTATACACTGATTAAATTCGGTGAATTTCCACTGAATCGATTTAATAAAAATTCTGATAATTTTGCTTTGAAAGAACGAGCTTCCTTTTATTTTTTTAATGATTTAAAGAACATTTAGAAATATGATTAAATCAGCCAGTTTTGATTCCGTGTATCACAATATATCAGAGATTCTGCCTATCCTATTGCTTCTCATGAGGATTTTATTGCCAATATAGATTATGTTGGGCCTAACATAACGAGTATCAAAATACTGAAGATATTAAAATGTAATTTTTTTGATGCGATATGTATACTGTTGAACGACTATTGTTTCTTACAACATATCTACAGCTGAGCGCCAAATATTACAAATAATTGTCGTTCTAGTGTATTTATGCACATTGAACAGGCCACATGCCTATGTCACTAAAAACGATCATTTCAATTGTTTACAATTTTATCGCTTACAAAATAACAATACTTCACATTTTATTTCGTCATTTAATCTTTTTCTAATTTGATTTATTTAAATATAAAGATTACCAGTACTCGTACGCAAGTCAAATTAAGCAAATTCTAGTTAAGGACAGGTAAACTTCTTTCTTCACAAGTGGATTCCCAGAAAATTTTAACGAGTCAAGAAAGGACCAATTACAATTCATGAAACAAACCATTGTTCATGTATAAGTTCGAGTGCATGATTCATTTGTTTTTTTACAAATATGTACTAACAACTATTGAGAAATGTAATAAAACAACTGCTAAATTATTTCTATTTGGAATTCGACATAGTGGAATTTATTAATGTGTATTTGTGTGTAAAAATAATTTTTACACGATATGCATTTTCTGCTTTATTCATGTAGAGTATTGCCAAATAAATACAATAAAACATTTCCAAAAATATCAAAAATTCTATCATAGCATCAGTTTAAGAATGTCCAATTAATTTTATTTCCCCGCGAAATGACTGAACGATAATATTTTATCTCTAAAATTTAGGCGGCAATGCATTTACTTCATTAATGGACTAGCAAATTACTGTGGTTTGCTGCCAAGTCACGGCTTATGCCAGTTGTTTCTTCTTGAGTTCACAAAAATGACAAAATTGTTCTATTTAAAGTATTTTCTTTGATAATTTTTACAATTTGTATTTAATATAGTTGTTATGAAGATCTATGGATTATGCTACACTGGAAAACAAATTCCGATAAGAAAATGCGTAATTTTTAAAACTAAAATTCGGCGGGTGGCTCGTAATATTACCAGATATTTATGACTTGAAATTGGTTTTACATAAACGAAAATCATTTGATGTTATAAAAGAAATATTATACTTATTGTGCGGCTAGGAGGGCCTATATTTCATAAAATTTCCCGTGGTCTAGCACTGATTTACCCAAATTCTGTCAAGTACTTTATGAACAACCAATAATAAATTACATAGGAATACTTCCACAATAGTATGTTTTTGTTAACAATACATATGAAACAATTTAAATTAAAGATATAAAGCCAGATTTTGATTGAAAAATCGCGCGAAATTTCTTTGAAACTTATTTTATACGAGATACAAAACTGCGTTAAACTTCATTGAATGGCAAATCTGAAATAAAACTTCGTATTTAATTGGTATATGTCATTAAAATTTTGCAGGTGTTGGGCTCTTTTATGAATAATAATCTAAATAGGAATATAGCAATGACAATAAATTCAAGCCTGGCAAACACTTACGAGAACTTGGGATTTTCTCATAAATCACAAATCTATTATTTCAATCAAGGTTACGATTTTGATATAAACACCAGTACAATTATACACATAATTGTGTCAATATAAGTTAAGTATTTTATATTGTACCAAATGCAATTCATCCTATCAGACACGTTTCAGTCCATATTATAAATCATGAAGTACTTTCCAGAAATTGCTGTGGACAAAGCACGACTGATTTAGAATCTGGGGCTCTAATCATGTATCCATCCTTCAGTATAATTTTAAGAATGTATTTTATGTATTAATTAATTATTAAGGTTAGCTTTTTCTTCAAATTTATCCGATATATCATCAATTAAGAAATAACATAACAACTAACCACCGCCAGTTTGTTACTGTTAAAAAAAACAGCACGCTTCACTTAGAAATGATATTAAACTGAACAATTACATAGCGCAGGCCTTGATAATGATTATTAAAATCCTGTTTGTAATATTAAAACAAACTCTTGTCCGATTATAATGTTTCATTTGCCAGAATAAATGAAGCATTTTAATATAGAAAATGAAAGCAACCCATTTGACCGGTTTTGGCTATATTTAGAACTCGTGCTATGGCGCGTCTGTTTTGAAATCCGTTGCTATATTTCCTAAGCTAGTGTGTCACATTCTGCAAAATATTTTCAATTATACACTAACACATATTTCATAGTTAGAGATGTCTTTATTTTAAAAATATATGCCAGTGTATTTCAAACTCTAGACAGGTAAAATTCGGCTTAGGCATGCTCATAGTTAAAGCACTCTCGGTGGTCATTTCTGGCGGGCAGTTGAATTTATCTCAATAAAGACGAAATTTGACTTCTGGTTGAATTGCTTTTTATACGTTATACAGGGCTGAGATTTAACATGTACGTATGTAATGGGACTGTTTTTATAACTCGATTGAACCCTTGATGCAAATAGTCGTTATTAATGAACCTGCATCGTGTGTTCGTCTAATTATATAATCTTTTAATTAAAAACAACTTCCCAAGTAGATTGGTGTCTTTTCTAGATAATGAGATTTGAGGTATTTTGCGGGGACTTAATTTCCTGAGAAATGACATATAGGCTCAACTTATTGTACAGGTGTAGAACTAAATAATCCTTATATCCACACGCGAAAACAGTGTGCGTTTAATCGTATGAACGACTTATCCAGTCCATAAGACTAAGTTTCTTTGATTATTTTAAGATTATACTGAATATATATATACATATATATATATATACAAATAATTGATCTAAAATTTCATAAATCACACAAATATAACGGTAGGTGGCTTAAAATGCGAAAACGATCAATTCTTTGTTTGTATGTTATCGTGTAATATCTCCATTTGAGAATAATTCTTTAGCGAAATAATTAAATTAAGCGCAAATTATTTCAATATTCTGCCTACTTAATTAAAACTCTGATTTAATATTATGTAAGAGGTGAATAAGAAAATGTTTTTGAATCCCCTATTGTTATTTCTTTTTAAAGTCTAACTGCATAGGGATTTTTCGTTTTATTCTCCATATAAGAGCAGATGAACAGCTTAATACATAATTAATTTACATCAAATGTACACAATCATTTCACCTATTTAAACTTTAAGCTATATTCATAAGATTAACTCATAAACGATCGTAATAATTTGATGTATAATTTATTAAATTTAATTAAATAATTTAAGGAGACAATGTGATATAAATTGGTACCGTGTGATGGGATATTTCTTAAGAATTTACTCAATTAAATAAAATAACCCAATATTGTAAAGTATATTAAAACAAGAAAAAAATATTTTATTCCAAAGCAACATATCTCCAAATTGTGAATCAGAGGAATGATGTGAATTATCAATTCGTTTTAAGATGTTGTCGAAAATTAATGAAGGGCGCCCTTGTATTAAACGCGTGCTTACCATTATATAGTTTTATTCATATTACAATGTTTTATTTTACACATTAAATTTTTCTGACATCAATTTATGGACTTTAAATCATTCTATATTAGATCCTTTCGTAAGTTGTAGAAAATTGTTTCCCACTCTGTTCTGCAATAAATTGGTCTTAGGGCCCCATAATAACGCCCGGGCACAACAAATTTGGGTCCATTGAGCGTTTCAAATATTAAAATATTATACTCCATTTGAAGTATCCTAGCCATACGGAATAAATTTTGGGCAGATTTTAATGCTTTTTTTAACTTTTTTGGCAGAATTAGTTATCATAAGTTATTTTGGTATTACTTTTAGTAGCTGCGATGATAGAAAAATTTATAAGAATGCATTGCTCCTACGGGGCATGATATACGATTGAGCATTCAGCACGTTTAATGTCATATTTGCAAGAGCTCAAAATTATAACGTATTGTGCGACTGGTCAAGAGTACTGCCGGTCAATGAGAGTTAGGTCTTTGTATCAATATGTATCCGCAGAATATTTCAGTTTATTTGAAAAATGTGTGTCATTAGAAGTATGTATTTATTTGTATAAAAGCAATTTATGTTAAATTACAAGTAATGTGATGAAAAAGCTTTTGGTTTAAAAAATAATCTATATATTGAATGAACTAGCAAGATATTTTTGCTCAGCAAACTTGTACACTCATTTACCGAATCTGAATTTTATTTTGAATTTGCCCATGTATGATGTAGCATATGTTTTAAACACAATTCAAAACATGAAGCCTTTATTAGTTATATTATTCCGGAAATTCATTGCGAATGATGACCTTTACAACAAAAGAAATAACGATCTCTCTGATTACAGTTGCAGTAATTTTTTATTGTATAAAACAGCTAAATAATCAATTTTGCAAGAACAGAGTGCATCGTGACTTTCAAATTAAAATGCCTAGCAAGACATATTGATCAACACATATACATATACTTCATCGTTTATTATTGTTTTCGTTTTTAATTCAAATGTTGCGTAATTAACGAATTTCTTCGAGCAAATATAATTTATTCTGAACCTATACAACAGATATAATATCTTGACTGGGCGTTGGAATATATTTATTAATACCTGGTCCATTTTGAAAGAAGAAACTGGGCCATGTTGAATGAAACAATAAATCTAATGAGCTATAATTTATCTCTTCTCACTATTTAAAAAAAATATTAATGAATAATAGTTAACGAAAATTTAAAACATATAATGCAGCTAGTCTAATTGTATACTTAACCGATTAACAAGATAATAATTTGGAAATCTGTTTTTTTAACAGATTGAATTTTAATTCAATTCGCCCGCATCAAATATATGCAGATGAATTTTGTGGAATATATGGAATAAATGATTAAGCATTTTAAATGTTTACTAAAACTGCTGCAATGCCGTACGTTTGCGACGGAGACAGGTATTATGATACTAAACAGTCTATAGGGTGTAATAAGGCTCCTCTTCTGTCGACCTATATTTCCGATCAACAAATGTTGTTATACTTTTTCGGTGAACTAGTCTATGAATATTAATGTGACAGTAGAACCCAGTATCCCATTGAACTGTCCGTTTAACCGGAAAATTGCGATGATTTTGCTATAAAACGTTATTCCAGGACTCGTATAATATGCTGCGAAAAAATCGTTAAGGTTTTTTGTCCTGCTGACTGTGGAAATGAGGCCAAAGTGCAGTGTCGCCGTAGCAAATTTTGTGATCAACGTGGTTAATGTTTGTAGTCTGGGTTTTATTTTCTAAACCTCACTGCAAATCTAATATTTCGCATATTTTGTTGGGTCCATCAGAATATCTATTTTGTCTAAATGTTGTTGTATTATTTGAAAGCATTTAGTTAGCTTGGACAATCACCGCTTGCTGCGCGCCATGGTATCAAATGATATTCTTAAAAAAACCTCATCTGACCTGGTTCAAAAATGATGCATCACACAACTTTCAAGTCTTTCATGCCGCATATCGGTAGGAAATTTTATTAAGACAGCAAACATACGGCCAACGAATTTTGCAACATGCACGCAGAAGACTCTCCACTAAATAAAAATTTTGCGGTTGCATAGAAATTTCAAACTTATCGACCCTAAACTGTGGCTTTTCTACAAGCATATGCTTCATTTATGATGGCACTCGGACATGCTTCACTATTTGGATGAAAGCTCCAGCCGGCGTTTTTTCCTCTGTCCCTTTGTCACGGTCACCATTATTCTATAAACTTATATTTGTTGGTTTGTTTACGCGGTTTACTTCAGAAATGAGAATATTGCTGCCATCCAGCCCAGACATAATTAAATTGTGTCCACATCGAGTCCGAAATGAATGCTGATTAAGTCATTTCCTTACTTTGATTCATCCTAATTCGAGCATTACCTGTTAAAGTTAATTTTGTATTCTCATGAGCCTCCGGTACGGCGATTGCAACATTATTGATCTCAACGTTGTATGCAGCTGAAATAACGAATTATAGAATTTTTCTCAATTAATTTTACAATAGAATTTTGTTAGTATTACATCCTCTAAATGATAAAATTTCTATGTTCAGCAGGAAAGTGCTTGGGTACGTGAAATGTATTCAAAGTAACGCATTGAACTCCATAAAAAACGCTTTTATAACGCGATTAAACGACGCATTCTTTGAAGCAGACTATTAAGCTTTGTAGTAATGAATTGTAATGCACCCAATATAAAAAATCTGATCGAATTAACAGTTAAGCAATACGTTATACATATTTTTATTTTATGTGCAATGTTTGATTTCATTGAATTGGGATATTTCCAAGGCTCTTAGCTGTTGCATATTATAAATACTCCTTCATTGATAAACTTCGCATTTAATTTAAACTGTATTCAAATTATAACGCTATATACAAACAGAAAACAGGTTAAATGAAGATCCATTAGCTAACGTAACCAAAATAACAATCTGAATAGAACTTAATTTAATTTGATATCCAATAACACATTTGAAATTTTACTATTAACAATTATTTACATAGATACATCCATTGAAATTTCTTATTAATGCATTATTGCATATTGGTCCCAGCATTATCACAACTTCAGATATATTCAGAATATTATTTATGGGTTTTGTTTTTATAGGCATATTTATTCATCCGGGATATGCATTGTGCTAAAATATAGAGATACTTCTACAGCCACCCAATATAACTGATGGCACAATAATTTAGTGTCTCACTTATTAATAGTTTTGGGTGGGATTAAATTTGCATCCTGCTGTATAATGAGCTGTTCAAATAATACTTCCATTCTTACGTTGATTTGAAGACTGCAATTTATAAAGCTTCAAAAATTAGAAATTATTTTTTTTAGTTTAGTCTTCAATATATGTGGTTGTATCAATAACTTTTACAAAGTTTATTGATGATGATTCTCCTATATTTCGATTCAATTTAGTTACTTAAAATATAATCGCTCGATAATTAAATAATAATTCGTCCTGCTTAAAATTATAAAGTCAGAAATGAATTTATTTATTACTCAGTCCGTGGATATTATCCCTTTAATTTTGTGGTTATTCGTTCTTTTTCAATATTAATGTAAGATTTCCCATGTCATTATTTCTATAACTCAAATCAGCCTTTCTAAGTCAATTTGCGTTTTATCCATATAATTTAAAGATTACGATTTTATTTATCGAGGAATTAAATTGAACATTTAACACTTTCGTTAATATTTCATCTCTGATTTTTAAAACTTAATTTTTCATATGGTGTGCATAATTTGTTTCCACTATTGGTTTTTCCGCTTCACTAAATCAGGTGCCGAGGCTTTGTCAACATTTACCCATAAGAAGGAGATATTTAACAAAAATTTCCTTAGTTCTTACGTCAAATATTTATGTTCCATCCTATTTCCCTTACGAATAACCACTAGAGCGCCTATCTTCAATTCAATTTTACATTTCTCTGTTTCTGGTTGGTACTTGGTAATTTATTCCTCATTCTTATTTCTCATTCAAAATCTTCTTCATTAAAATTGGCCTAATCACTATACTCTTCGATTTAATTAGATTCATTTGCCTGCAAATCTCTAAGAATCAAATGCCTCATGTTATTCTTCCCTCTTATTATTTTCAATTTAACGTCTTCCATATATATTTTGATATTTCCTCTTTAAATTTGAGAAAAATACTTGCAAATGCATCAGAATCAGAAATATTAAGTATCTTATCTTTAAAAATAATAAATTATCTGTCAACTATATGTTAAGAAAATCTATATAAGAATCTTGCCTGTTTATTTAGGGAGTATTTGATTTGTGCAAATTTAGAGGCTCCAAACCTATTAGATAACGAGAACGCCATAGATGCTAAGTTGTTTTCAGTCTTAATATGCATTTGAGTCTGATAAGCTAGAATTCTCGTTCTGTATCTGCCATACTCTTATTCATAACTGGTGTCACCAAACTTAAGATTAGCAACTTCATGTTGATTGACCTCATATATAGAATTTGATAACATTTTGTTAGGTAACGGACTGTGTACCTGCTTACGTAACAATAGACCCGATCAAGTGACCTAGAGAGAAATAAACCTCAGCAAATTATTAAAATAAGTATTGGAGAAGGTGCTCGATATATACAATTCAAAAGACAAAATTTTAGCAGGTGTATATTGTGAAATTCGAGAATTTGTAGATCAAAATGTGGAGAAAAGAAACTATTGCACGTCCGTCATAGCTTTGATTTTATTTACCAAAGGTTTTATTCCGTTTTTGGAAAGTACAAGCCCAAGATACTTAACTGAAGTGCATCCAAATTTACTCTTATTTTATTTGACAGATATTTCCTCTTGTTCTGGTCTGGTCAAATTCGTTTCAAAATGCCTACGATATACATCACGTAAGCGACTGAAAAGAAGTCTGTTCCCTATGTACACCCGTGCAAATAGACATTTTTGAATGGTTGCTTCAGCCAAACGCTGGAATGTCCGACTGGCTGTCTTCAACCCAATAGGCATTCGAAGAAATTCATGCGACCCCCTCCTTGAAATATGACTGCGGTGAATGGTATAGAATCTTCCTCCATCGTTATATGATAGTACGTTTTCTGGATATCCAAAATTGAATAAACCACATATCCCATTACGTCTTGGAGTAGATTACTCTGGTTAGGGTGAGGATAAGAATCAACATTCGTAACTGGGTTTAATAGACTGAAATTCCCAAATACCCTGCATTGTCTCGGTTGAGGTTTTGGGAACTACCAATGCCAATGGTTGCGCATTTGGTGAACAGGGCAACGGAGCCACCAATTCTATTTGGTGTTCTAATCCTGTCTTCAATACTTTTTCTCATGGCACTGAAATGTTGATGCACTGCAATGTCATATGCTACCGTGAGACGGAGTAAAAGTACTGTTCTAACTTCCGAAGTGTTAGATTCAGGGTGGGCTAAAACCCCTATGCCATCGGCGATAGTCCAGTTTTTTTTGGATCTAGTGTCACTTTGAAATGACTCAATAAATAAATCACAATGTTAATATCCTTGACATTGGCAACTAGATAGTTCCACGTAATAAAAGATTTCTGGCCTAAGGTTACCGACAATACTTTCATCCCTCTGACTACTATAGTTCTACCATTTGCGGCCCTTAGTTAATAATCAAACGTGATGCAATCTGCTTCCATCCCATATGACCTAATTATGTTTACTTCGGCACCTGAGTCGATGAGAATCTGCTGTTAAATTAGTTTATCTTTTATAATGAATTTATTAATAGATAATCCGTAAATGTTTTCCAAGTCTCCGCTTAGGAAAAATCTAACCATCTTGCCTTCTGTTTCGATGCTATTTCATCTTGTGGCATATTTTGCTTTCGCCTTGAGTATGCCTTTTAAAGTCATGTCTGGGAGGCTGTGCGATGGAACCCCCATAAGGCTCTTATTAGCAATGATTTTATCAATTTTCTGGTGATGAATTCCTATCTACCGATTTAGTGCTTTCTTTTCATTTGGGCAAATCTAAACGCGGGTATATGCAATTTTCTCCTTTATTATTTGCACTTTGTCCATATTCAAAATGTGACTAACACCATCCGCGCGGGCCATCGAAGCGTTGACGCGAGTGATTCCGTCGACGTCTAGTATTTCTATCCTGATTCTAAAGTTGTGATATAGCCCTCGCCATTTCATCCGTTTTTGTTGTTAACCTGCAAACTCTCTACATATATAACGCACACTTTTTGTAGCGTCAGGATGATTTCGTATCTACCCTGCCTCGTGGCACCAAAAAAGTAACTGTAGTTACAAAACGTACCCGTGGTTCCTCCAGAATATACACCCGGTCTAGCCCTCTGAGTTTACATGGCCAATCAATTCATTGTTTCAAATAATTTTAATGTGGCTCTAGGTCTGTATGGTAGCCCAGCTTTAAAAATAGATTTCAACACATCCCTAAATATAATCAAACCTGAAGCTTTCGTACAATGGTGTTCATAAAATTTCTCCATCTGGTTTACAATCTCGTAAGCTATGAATATCATTTGGGCATCCCCGATCAAACTTCAGTTTTTTTTGAATTTATGCGGTGGTAGAGTAGATATATTTTGACTGCCATGATCGCCATATTTTGTTAAGGCTCTAAACCTAATAGTAAATACGAATCCCATAGATGCCAAGACGTTTGCAGTCTTAATATATGCATTTGGTTCTGATAAGCTAGAATTCTCATTCACCTGCATTAAGTCCTTGCCTGCTAAACCTTGAACTAACTTGCTTGTGTTCTCATAAGATTAGCTTCCATGTTGATCGAACTTAAATATTAATTTGATAACTTAGTGTAAGTCAATGGAGTGTGAAACTCTTAAGTGGCAATACACCCGATTAAATAACCTGGAAAGAAATAAATTCCAAAAACAGAATTATTAAAATACTTCCTACAGAACGTCCCAAAATAATACGGTTCTAAAGGAAAATTGATAAGATGTGCATATTGTGAAAATCGAGTAACTTTAACCAAAAATAAGAGAAATGACTCAATTGCAGCTTGCTAAGGTAAGTCAGGCCAGTCAAGTACAGATTACAAAAACTCAAATTTACGCACATTTCAAAAGTATATATACTGTCAAGTATTTAAACAAAGAATTTTCTAGAAAACAAAACGAATAATTTGTGTTTAAATAATATTCATTTCAACCAGCCTTGGTGGTTTAAATTTACCAATAAATGTAACTTTGATTTTGACGAACGAAAAATCTTACTCGTACCAATTAAAAATAGTAATCACCTGACAGTTTTTATTTAATTTTACAGTTTCAAATTGCCTCTTTCACGGTAATTTTCAGAGCCTCTCTACAAGTTATCTAAATGATTGCAGAAAGAACACGAAAGAACAACCATAATTTTTTTTCTTCAAATAGAATATTATTCTTATTTTTCTAAATTCAGATGACCGATTTTGTTATCAGTTGGTTTAGACAGGCTCAACAAAATATTAAATTAAAACCAAAAAGAATTATAAATATAAATTATTTATTAAGAAGAATATATAAATCGTTAGATATTTTTTTGCATTTTAAAGTGAATTAATTTAAATTCGTAGAAAATTTTAATGAAAAAGGATTTTGATTTCTTATAAATATGAGAAAATTGGAATCTCTCTAAATAAAATTTTAGAACACCAAGGAATTGAAATAATTTAAAAAAGGAATATTTTCCTTTTAAATTATTTGTAATTTGATATTTAATACATATTAAAGAATTGAGAACTAACAATGTTATATTTATAAAATATGACAAAATTGTGTTAATGGTTGCAAAAAAACCTGTCAATATACGAGGAAACTATTGCAAGTCCAATGAAAAAGAAAATGAGCTAGTTGATATATAAAATTATTTCTTTAAATAAATGATTAAAACTCTGTGCGACTAAATTTTAAAAAAAAGATATAAAATCAAACCTAGGGCGTATGATTCAATTGGAGTGTAAAATGTAAAAACACAATGAATTACTGAGCATTATTTTATATATATAAAGTATATATATAGAGATATAGAGTATATATATATATATATATATATATATATATATATATATATATATATAAAGTTTTTTATATAGAATGATGTATGTTTTGGTTATTAGAATATATATTAAAAGTCACACCTACTAAAGCACATATGAAATTGAACTAAATGGAAGTAATATATATAAAAGCTGGGATTTTATGTCTGTGTATACAAATTTCCATCTTCCAGTGGCTTTCAAGTGTATTTATCGGTCCGAACCTAATATAAAAAGGACTTAAATGGAAGCTATGAAGTATTGAGGAATGTGTTAGAAATAATGAATATATGTTTGCTTTATTGAGAAATTATCTTCGGAGGGGAGTATTTTAATTATTTAAGAGACGTGCTAATTGGGAGACATTCGCTGTTCCGTAGAAAAAGATATGTATTTAGTATACTGGAAAACATTTCCTAGAAAAATCGATTTGAAGACGAGCTTATTTATTAATTTCATCGATGATATTTACTAATTGACAACGGAAATTATTATATAAATTAATACCTTATGAGAGTATTATAACCTCGACCAGTATTAATTTTAATAATCTCATTATCAATTCGACTATCAAAATCCCGGTTATATGAAATATATTTCAAACCTTGTGTTGTGATACGCAAAATTACGTGTAGAAAATATGTAAATATAACAACTGGTAACTATCACCTAACAAAATCCGGCTTTCCTACACTCCCACCATATTATGGCCGCCAGGTGCATTTGGACGGCCGTAAATATATCTTTATATGTTAGTTTGAGCCAGACAAAATTAGGCAATACTATTATGAATGCAATATAAGCTGAAATATCGCTTGCCCTAATATTCAGTTAAACAATGTACACTAGAA
Organism: Eudiplozoon nipponicum; assembly: GCA_029291075.1. NCBI lineage: Eukaryota > Metazoa > Platyhelminthes > Monogenea > Mazocraeidea > Diplozoidae > Eudiplozoon > Eudiplozoon nipponicum. Next base: position 43,406 of record JAQBSW010007013.1, read on the forward strand.
GGGGAAAAACGGATGAATTCAAATTAAAAATTAATCAGTGTGAAAGTTGAAATATGACATAATGCTGTGAAGATATTCATATTTATACATTGAATTTTATGTCAAAATTTATCTAGATTTCTTTAGCTAATCAGAATTCATCAACCTGGAAATGGATCTTAAATATACATTTATAAATGTCGAGATGAAATTATTTATTGTTACTCTTCTTCGTAATTTAATTCTTCCGTTTTTTAATTGTCTTCGTAAATTCGACATATGTTTGATTTTGGATTGGCAAGTTTATATTACTCTAGCAATTGTTAACGTTAAGTTAATCAAAATAAAGTTCCATAATTTACTTACTGATCGGAATTAGTACATCTATCGTTCAAAATGTCTATAAGTTCACATGCATCTAGATACGAAATAAAATAGGCGTTTACTGGATAGAAACCATAACTTGTTAGTTTAGTGATAATTCGAATACCCAGCGATGATCAGGTATTTTTTCATATGCATTATCGTGCTAAATTTTTAGAGAATGCAAAGTTATGTTAATTCTTGGCCTACCTTATTCTATTCTATTCTGTTCATCTCTATTCTATTCGATTCTATTCAATTCTGTTCTATTCTATTCTATTCTATTCTATTCTGTTATATTCTATTCTATTCTAATCTATTCTATTCTTATCTATTCTATTTTATTCAATTCTATTCTATTCTATTCTATTATATTCTACTCTATT
>JAQBSW010007014.1:0-44120 GCA_029291075.1 Eudiplozoon nipponicum
GTTCATTTGATTTTAAAACAAATAGTGACTTCAACCTTAATTTTCTGTTTTACACCCCCACCCTACCCATTGGAAATATTATAATAATACAATAGTTATAAGTAATAATTTGTCTGACGCGTGCAAAGGGTAAATTAATGTCTATTGACTGCAGTTTCATTTAGATGTACGTACATGTGTATCAAAATAAAATAATTTAACCAAGTTTTTTAGTTATGCATACACATACACATGGACATGCGTGGCGTGCGCCAATAACTGTTATTAACTTCTCTATCTTGAGTACAACCTAGTGGTTTGAATTGTAATTTAACATGTGCATTAGTCTTTCGGACTTCTGGTTTAATCACTCATGGCATGTTTTTATGACGAGTGTTTCTGAATTATGGGTCTCCCCCATCTCAGTTACGTCATTTACATTGAGTGTGTTAAAAAAACGAATAGTTATTGCATGCAATTGATAAATTATTATTCAGCCACTCTGGTCGAAATTAGTTAGATGAAGACAACGGTTATGAAAATGTACACACACACAAATATGTGACACGCGAATATCTAATGAAAGGTCAGTCTGAGGTATATAAATATTATGACTAGAAGAAATAAAACACTTGCTTCATTTGTTTCGTGAGATGCAACTGATGAAGGCCTACGGTAAGATGGGCCGAAATATCGTGCTAAAAGAAAATTACTGGAACAATGAAAGCTGCGTTAGTCAAAACGCAGATCAGGTAATTTCAATTAATCCAGGTGCGAAACACGGAAACTCCTTCAACCATCAAATTTAACTGGTTTTGATGGAGAAAATTCAAATTTAATTTTGTCCAAGATCAGTTCCACTATGCACAATGCAGGTGTTACTGTATGTTGAATTACAGGCCCCCGTGGTAATAATCATTGGTTCTCTGTGAATTTATGGTGATACGCGAAATATGGCACCAAATTCCTCCTTCGGCTCATAATAATACTCGTCGCAATATAAGACGCCAACTTAAGCGCAGTCTAAAAGTCGATCTCGAATACTTTTGGACTGGAAATGCTGAAGAAAGGGAAGAAGCGTCAGATAATAGTCGCTGTTTGTTCCAACTTATTCGCGCAACAGGTCCGAGAAAATTAAAAGTTATCGATAGTAAAAAATATTTAATAACCGATGAAAGAAGTCGTCTTGATAGGTACGCTGAACACTTCGAAGATCAATTTTCTTATGTATCATGTCATTTACGATTCCAGAAAGTATGCTTGTATCAATAGTGTGGAATGTTAGTCTCGAAGAACCATCATAGTAAGAAATATAAGATGCCATTATATCCCTTAAACGTCGCAAAGCCGCAGGCCTTGATGATTTGCTTCTGGGATTATTTAAGGATAGTGGCGATATAATTTTTGGTGTTGACTAAACGTTTTTTACTATATGGAATGAGGAGACCGTACCACTTAATTTTACTAAACATACCAGCATTCCTATCTTCAAAAAAGGTAATCGTAATTCGTGCGTTAATCATCGTGGTATAAGCTTGACTCTCGACGTGTCTAGAAAATTTTCTTCGATTATCCTACGTCGTCTTAGCGCTTCACGTGAATCACACACTAGAGAAGAACAGGCTAGATTCCGCTCAGGACGTGGTTGTCAAGATAATATTTTTACGTTGGGGCAAGTTCTTGATCAGCGACATTTATATCACCGTCCCACAACAGCCGTCTTTCTAGATTTCAGGGGTGCATTTTAGTCGGTGGATCGCAATGCTTTATTCCATATTTTGTCAAAAAATAATGTGCCCACAAAATTCGTTAATATTATACGCGCACTCTACACGAATACTTCGGGTCGTATTAAGGCCTACAACGAATTAACACACAACTTTACAACCAGCAGTGATGTTCGTCACTGTTTAATTTTGTAATCAATGTTATTATAAACAACACTCTCCACACAATCAGGATGCAGGTGTTGAAGTTCTCCAAAGCGGTAAACTAGTCGATCTTGACTATGCAGATAATATCGTACTATTATTTGCAATCGAGATGCCACTCATGCCTCCTTGAATAGGCTAGCAGACATTGTTCCGTCTCTCGGTACGAAATTCGCACCCTCTAAATGTAAGATACTTTTACAGGATCACCTACCACTCAAATCAACTCTGTTTTCTCATCCAGCATCAGATTGGCGTAAGAAACACGATGGGCAGATTTTGACATGGCAGAAACAGTTAAAATCACTTAAATCCAAATTGGGTAGTAAAAGTCCTACTGGTTTTCCAGGATGGGATTCACGTGCGCATCATAGTTCTTGATTAGTGACCCTTCGCGATATGGCATTAAATTGAGTTAAGTGGCGATCCTGTGGCAGATGTCTGGTAGAATCATCTTCGTAATATTTTTATCTTAGTAGGGCAATGTTAGCTGCGAGGTTTGGTTTGTTTAGGACACGATAATGTTAAACCCACAAGGAAGCCGTATTTGTGATGTTGCCTTGCCCTAAAGCTGACTTGGCCATAATGGTGTTGTGTAGGTGAGTTGTATTGATAAATATACCCATAGTAACTGGAGTGCAAATTCAAAACTTATAAATTCATTATCCAAGTTGTCATTCGTGATTCAAAACGAACGACATTCTTGGATGCAACCACGCCATCTATAACCAAATGCTATATGATCTATTTATTCCACAACTGTTTAGACATGAAGGACGAAATGTTGCGCAACGCCTTACACATCTAGATGAAATTCTGCATCGCTTAAGTACCAAACTTGAACACTCACGTCATCTATAACCAAAATTATACCTCAACTTCTCATTCTACTTAGTAAAGAGAGTAGAGTGGAATGCGCCCTTGCAATCGTCTGAAATTCTATCGGTGGCTTGTTGGGATCAAGATTTCCTATGAATGCTCCTGACAATAAAGTCAGCTGTTTGCATGGATCCAGTCAGTTAGACAAGCTATAGCTCGTGAGCTATGGGTAATTCCAACTCCGAAATATCCGTTTTGCAAAGATTTTATGGTATCAGAAGTTGGAAGCCTGTAACGCGGTGATAATGATGGTGCAATCACTTTTTTAATACTGGCAGGATCTTTCATTCTTTATTCTGATACGTAAAAAATATCATTTTCTAAAGTTAAAATGAATAGGACACGTGGGTATATGAAGGAACATCAACGAACTATTGTATTTAAGTTTACTCTTGTAATTATACTTATCCGAATACTCTTTTAATAAACTTCGATAACAAACGTTATAATTTTGGCAATACCGATAAATCAAGCTTTCTCTTGTTTCAAAATCTATGGGTAGGTAGGGCTTATGAAAAACATCGCAACTATATTTTTTTTAAATAATTCGATTAAAAACCAAAAAGGAGGAATATCAAAAATTAGGAAATACTCCATATATATGACAGAAAAAATGGAAAAACAAAGAAATTTCTATTTCACTACAAAACTAAATATAGAAGGGTGATGAAGAAACCGGGCACCTTTTTCTGAAGACCCTCTGTAAAATATGTTTGATATATATTTGTCAACAAATATATTGAGAAAATGTAACGCTCGGTGTAAGAAAGATTTCGTGGGTCTTTAAGCTATAAAAATCGAATGATTTTGACTTCTCGTGCTTTATTTGCTTTGAATATCGCATATAATACTATAAATTATGGATATTATTTGCTTTAAAATACTGATTCTTCCTAACTTTTTTTCGAAATCTCTAGTCAACTTTAATTAAACTCGTAATCCCCCAGCTGGAAGTCAATATCTTACCAAGAACTGGCGACACTAACAACCAGTCTGGCAACACCAAATTAGCGTCGCTGATAGGTAAAATCGGATATTAATCTATAGTTTTCTTGACCTTCGTTGAGCTGCCAGATCAACCATGCCAAAAGAAGTTATATTTTAAGATTGTAAAGAAGATTGTTTTGCGCAGTTACTACTAGAGAATAAATTTATGTCAACCTGACCCTCACTATCGAAATACAAGATTACTCATGACTTCATTAAGAGAATTAGAGAAGACTATAATTTAAAAGACCACTATAAATCGTCATTTTTACATCAATAATAAATTTATTTGGCAACGCAAAACAATAGAAACAAGGCTGTGAATAAAACGACATGATTCTTATTTCGCCATTTCATGAAACAAATTGTCGCAGATTTACGGAGAAAGCTCATAATTTTCTTTCCCGGAATGGGGCGATGCAAGATAAAGACAGGTATCAACCAATGAGAATATATTGGATGTTACTTTGAGTGACAATCGTCTACAAATTCCATCCCTACCACAACGATTGCTCAAACCCAGTCAGCTCTTCTCTCATGGAGCAATATAAAAAGCCAGTCAGTCTCAGAAATTTAGTACCATTAAGCGTGAAAAATCAATAAATAGCAAGAAAACTAAAAGGAAACCGAATGGCAAAGCTATCTAGACAGAATACAAATGCAAATACGAGCTGTCACTGGCATAAGTTAGACGCTTGCCATTCCAAAATGTCATGGATTAAATATAACACTAAACGATGAAGAAATGCACATATACCAGGTAGATGTAGCAAATATAATATAGTGCGCCAAATGAACAAACAGGACCGAATAATGAGCATACAAAAGACGTGATAATTAAACTTACTCATCTGGGTACGCAGTCGAGCACACAATATTAACATTTGCTTGAAGCGTACATCTTTCTTTTGAACCTACCGTTTTTGGCTTGATTAAAACATTCAAATTAATAGGGAAAAAATCATCTCTAATATCTGCAGAATCGTCAACATCTTTCTAACAATAAAGAAAGTACTATTTACAGGAACATTTCTTAAACCTTTTACTGATAAAATTATGTCCGGATACGTAGAACATAGGAGAAAGAGTTCATTCTTCTGCAGCTCCTTACATAAATTTTTCCGGCGATTCTTTCTGCCGGTCATTTTATTCAGTCCATGAATTTTCAAAAAGGTAATACTAAAAAAGGAAAAGGCTTTATAAATATCACATAGACACCAGATTTATTGTGCAACAATAAAAGTAAAATTAAATACTAGTTTAGCATTCGAAAAATTTTCTATTTTATATATGAATATGATAAGGTCTTAAAAATAATAGTTATTATCGTCAGCGAATATATTTAGAAATGGAACTATAACTGGAATTAATATAAATTCCTTAGCGTAACACCAATGTTGTAAACGCCCCAGCATCCAGTAAATGCCGTATGGCGTTACAAAGTCAGTTTTCGTGCCAGGGTGGCTGAGTTATTACTGTTTGACGGCCCTTAACAGGGCCGGTATTGCGTTCACCTTCAAATGCCGAGCAGGTCAGTTAGTATAGTAGTGCCCAAAAGTACTCCTCGGAACTTGAGACCAGCTCTGGTTGACTTATGTTGTGGTCCCTTCTGTTGTGGCGTTGAAATCCGACACAAATTAATGGCCGATATATTTTTTTTTAGAATAGAATATCTTTATTTGGATTCAAACCACACATATTCCATCAAATAATAAAATTGGAAATTGTACAATATATAATAAAAAATTATCACATCACAATAATTGTGCAATTAATATTGTAAACGCCCCGGCTTCAAGTAAATGCCGTACGACGTTACAAACTCGGTTAAGTTGCTCTGAATAGAGATTAGTTACTGATATGGGGACCCTTAACAGGGCCTTGGCGGCGTTCTCGTAAGTTATATCTATGTAAGTTGATGTTCTGTTCCTTGGGTGGACTCTGGTTGTGGTTCCTGCTGTTGTTATCACGATGTGGATGATTTGGTTGAAGTTCCGCATTAATTGGCTCGTTTTGCTGGTTAAAGAGCAGCACGGTGAGTCACGAATGTTGCCAATTGTTGGTGAAACAAATCAATATCCAGCGTAGGTATTGACAGCCGACAGCACGCACATGTGTAACACGAGGCAGAAAGCAGATATGACCAACTGACTTGCATGGTAAATTACCGTGCTTAAATAGCATGCAATATGTGTACTTGCATACTATTGGTTAAACGTGGTTAAATGTGGTTAAACGGCAATTTGTTTTTTTCATATTGGTGCAACGTAAATAAATTTGAATTTAATTTACGCAATATGTCGGCGATTGATTTGTGTCGTTACAATATCATGTAGATAGGTATATCTCACTAGTTGTACAATACAATATATCAATATCAGAAAGTTCGACTGAAAAGAATAATATATACATCATCAAATTAGGAACAATTAAGGTATAATTCGAGTGTAACATTATGCAAAAATTGAGAACCATGACTTGCAATTGATTGTAGGTAATTTTAACGAATTTGAAGAAATAGTGCATAACATTTCAATTATAATAATACAAAACTTGGAAATAAAAATCTCAAGAAAATCTGTTTCCGATAATAATTATCCTTGTCTTTTATTCAACCATGAGAAAGTATTATCATAATCAAAAAAATAAAAATATCAGCAGGATTGCAGACTTTTTCAAGTTCAGTAGATAAAGTTTTAAAAGACATCTTAGATGGAGGCATTTCTCTAAGCTCCTTCGGCAATTGGTTATAAATTTTGTAGATTTTCGAGAAAGAGAATAACTTGCTCGCTACATTCCCCACCAAAGGAGGAGAAATTGCCAAATGTCCAGATCTAGTTCCAACTTCATGACTCTTTCTTATCGGAGTCATATAGGCACCAGTCCACTGGTTCAAATGGAAAACTTTTATACAATAAAACATCCTCCGAAACCACAGAGATTGCAATGACACAAACTGTAATCTAGAGGCGTATATAGTGCAAGAAATAGGACTAATATGTTTCACAACCTTTCTTTGTACAGCTTCTATCTTATTAGACAAACCCTTTTTTAATGGATTCCAAGTAGCGACAGCATATTCTAGTACCGGTCTAATCCATATTATATACATTTGAAGTTTTATATCATTTGATAAGATATTTCGATTTATTAGTGCCCATCTTTTCTTGGCACTGCTTACTATACTTTCAATATGTCTCTCAGCAGAAGCTGTACATTGAATAGTTATGCCTAAATCCTTAATTTCTTGCATAAGTTTAATTTCAAACACATCATTAATAACAGCATCATGAAAATAAACATAATTAAAGTTTGTTCTGTTCCCTATTTTTAAAGCTTTTGTCTTTTTATTGTTTATTCTCAGCCCTAGTGTGATCAAATATTTACTCAAATCATACAAACCTAATGTCACATTATTTTTGTAGAATTCGACATTCTCTGGATTTATTGGGAAGATTATTTTTAAATCATCAGCGAATTTGCAAACTCGACCGTTAAGGATCTTAATTTCCAAATTTGCAAATACAATTATAAATAAAATTGGCCCCAAGCTTGATCCCTGTGGAACTCCACTCGTTACTCTTTTCGATTTTGATATCAAATCGTTTACTTGAATACTCATTCGTCGATTATATAGATAGTATTTAAGTAATCTAAAAATATTCGGATCAATATTCAACAAACTAATCGCATTCAAAATAGCATCAAAAGATATAGAGTCAAAAGCTTTTGAGATATCTATAAATACAATTAATGCATCTAACTTATTCTCGTCTAATGTGATTACATGTTTCCACATGGAAAGCATATTAGTAGTTGTCGATCTACCTTTCGTAAAGCCATGTTGACATAGGTCAAAATCAGCCGGTAACATACGTTCTAAATGATCTAGTATCAATCGTTCTATTATCTTCAAAAACGAAGGGATAATAGAGATTAATCTATAATCACTGGCGCACGTTGGCTTACTAACTTTTGGCAACGGCTTTGCTACTATCGTTAATATATCGATTGGTAATTTCCCATTCTTCAAAATTCTATTTATAAAGTTGCAGAGCACATTCCTAAATGTTAAGGGTAATTGAATCAGATTATCAATCGAAATACCAAGGTGATCTTTTTGTTTTTTGATTTGATTTTTAACATCAATTTTATCAATTCATCACTGTCAATAACAAGTCCTGATTCCTGGTCTCCCAAAGGATCAGGTATTTCCATAAGATTTCTTTTATTCTGTGGATTACATATCAAATTGCCAAAAACATCATCCAATTCACAGAGAAATTCGTGCTCAGTTTTATCCACAGGTAATATAAGCTTTAACTTTTCCTTATATTTACTATAATCTGTGAGGAGTTTGTATCCTAGTCTAGGATTACTCTTCATTTTGGCCAAAATAATTCGTTCTGATCTTTGCCGAATTATCAGCAGTGATGAATTAATTTCGTTATCAATGAGATCTAACCTCATTTGTTTAATACTATTGATAAGATTACACTTTATTATATTATCTCGTTTAATTCTTAGTTTACACAATTTCCTATTAATTCGTTTCGGTATAATGTCCGTAAACGTAGATGCCTGAAATAAAATAGATAATAACGATGAAACAGAAGAAACAAACTCGTCAGTGTTCAAGAAATAAAAACTTCCGTAATCAATCAGTAAGCTTAATTCTCTAAATAGATTCCAGTTGATTCTGGAACAGTGCACGTGTGCATTTTCAAAATTTAGTTTCTGTGTTTTGCTACTCAAGATGTTCCATTGTAGAATAATTTGTTTGTGATCCAATTCTTTGAAATAATTAACAACATCATAACTGTACGATTTCACCATTTCAGTTTCTAAGTATACATGATCTAAGCATTGCGAACCTCTAGTTGATTCATTTATAATCTGCTTGAGATCATGGTTAGAAAAAAAATTGGTTATTTCACAGTCCTGTAACTTATTAAAGTCACCTACCACTACATTATAGCCATGGCAGTCAAAGATAGATTGAAAAGAATTGGTAAATGTTTGATCATCAAATAAAGTAGCATACGGCGGTCTGTAAACCGCTGTTAAGATCAGATTATCAAATTGTATAGATAAGAAATCAATGATAGCATTATCATCACTAGTATGTAGAATTTTCGCCTTAAATACAGATTTACTATAAATGAGTACTCCTCCACCTCTTTTATCCAGCGATCTGTCTTTTCTAAATAAAGAATAGTGAGGAATATCAAATTCATGGTTTTCTATGTCATTATTAAGCCAGGTTTCAGATAAAATTATAAAATCAAAATCATTACTTATTATAAAATTACAAAGCAAAAAGTTTTTGTTCCTAACACTTCGAAAGTTAGCATAAAATAAGGTAAATGTGGAACACGACTTATCTAAACAATAATCAACTTTTACTGATTCAGCTTTGTTGGCTTCTTTATTATGCGTTTCCCAGGTTTTGAGGCCATTCTTCCTCTCCCCCCGCTGTCCACAACATTTATTAATGATACATCGTTTTTTGATGTTGCGGTCTCAGAGGTTGCTTGATCAGGGGTTAGCAGCTTCCGTTCCTGGTTGTTTATTAACTTTTTTGCTTTAGCCAACATTCATTGGAGAAACGTTTTGTCCCGACCAATAAAAATGCTGCGAAAACTCAGACTCTCATCTTTCTTTTTGTTGATGGACTCAATTTGCATATTTGTTTGGCGTTTTGATAATTTTACAATAACTGGCCTTGGACGATCCGATCGTTTACCTACCCTAAAGCATTTTGCAATATCCGCATGCGTCTCTTCTTTTATTAACGCATTTAATTTCTGGACAACGTTAACCTCAGCATTTTCAGCAAGATTAAATAATACTAGTTGATCTTGCTTGCTGTTTCGCGCTGATACTTCGTTCGCCAATATATTCAATATTTCTTCGCCAGTTGATTTATTTTTAACAGGTGTATCACTTTCCACTGTTATAGCAGCCAATTCAATCCAAGGCTGAACATCAATTTGTATTTTGTCTAATTTAATGTTTAACGCTTCATTCAGTTCAACTATACGCACGCTTAAAGTCTCATTATTTTTAACTGCCTGTTCCAATTTCATCGCATTCACAACAGCCTCATTCTTCAATATGGACACTTCATTTTTTAAATAGTTGTTGTCTTCTTTCAATACCTTCACTGAGTTCTGGAGATCCATAACAATTTTTTCAATATCAGAATGCGACAAAATTGGAGCCATTTCGAACCGCGCGCGTAGGATCGTTAAATTAAATTGCGTAAATTAAATTCAATTTTATTTACGTTGCACCAATGAGAAAAAAGCGAAACTTGCCGTTTAACCAATAGTGTGCAAGTAGGCATATATTACTATGGCATGCTATTTAAGCACGGCAATTTACCATGCAAGTTAGTTGTCGCATTTGCATTCTGCTTTGCGTTACGCGTGTGCGTTCTGTCGGCTGTCAATGCCTACGCTGGTGATTTGATAGTTTCACCAACAATTGGCTACATCCGTGACTCATCTTGTTGCGGTAAAACCAGCGAGACGAGTCAATTAATTGCAGAACCTGAACGACGCTTTTCCACATCGTGATTACAACTCGACAACGGGAGGAACAACAACCAGAGTCCACCCAAGGCTCTAGGACATCTTCACACTCTGAATAATTCAGGAGAACGCACGACCAGGCCCTCTTAAGGGCCCCCTATCAGTAACAAATCTATATTCAGAGCACCTTAACCGAGTTTGTAACGTCGTACGGCATTTACTTGAAGCCGGGGCGTTTACAAAATTGGCGACCGCGCCAGGATATTGATTATTGTTCTGATTTTTTTGGTATAAATAAAATTGACTTCCTTTTTCATTTATTTGGGATAAAAATCGATTAACATTTGCGTTTTCTTTACCCTGATCGTGGTCTTCTGGGAATTTTGTTGGATATATATTCGTGGATTTGTGTTGAATTTTTTTGGGGGGTATAATAATAATAGTACATTGGCATCAAAGGCCAACGGGGCCTCTGTTCATCATTCCTACGTAAAAAACGGTACCGTACGTACTCGACAGGCTCAATTGCCGATAATTTGAATTTTTGGAAGCAGTAACGGTGACGTGTTCTTGTTCTGCGCTCATTCACTTGCGGAGGCCTTTTGTGGTTTAGCGTTCAAAGTATATTTATATATTTTCATATTGCTTATAAATTTATGCTTTTAAGATCCCGTAAGATTGCTAGAATGTCAGGTCCAATTTTGGATATTGATGTTCCCGTTTGGGATGGAGATAGTGAACTATTCTTTATGCGCGTAGACTCCGCTTTCTCCCCGTTTCCTGATTATGACAGTCAACAAAAACTGTCGAAGGTTTTTGCTAAACTACCTTCTGAATTGCAGCGACGGATTTATCCTAAACTTGAGGCCATTAGGAAGCTACCTAATCCCATTTTGGGCCTACAAAACGAGGTAGAATCCTTGCTTGGGCCCACAGAGACTGAGCAGATAATAAACAAATATGCGCAGTTAGACATGCCAAACCTTGGCCCCATCGAAATATTGAGGGAATTACGGAAACGTTGGTATAAAACCAACATTTCTGACCATGAGGCTAAGGTTGTTTTTATTAACAATCTTCCACAAACATTAAAACTCTTTGCCAGACAGCTCCCCAACACTCTCTCTATAGATGACTTATCTGAGAGATGTGAGTTAGAATATAGGGTTTTGGAACCCAAAGTGAATCCATCATCCTTTTCTTCACCCCCGCAAGATGATAGACTCTCCTCTTTAGAGAGGACAGTGGCGAACATGGCTTAAGTTCTAGAAGGATTGGCCATTACCAAATCCGAGCTCAATCAAGTGAATGCTCGACCCAAATTCGTTCTTAAGCCCAATTATAACGGTAGGCGGCGATCGAGATCTCCGCAATCCTTTAATAAATATCCCCCAAGGAACTGGTGTTATAACCACCAGAAGTTATTTTATTCATGCCAAGTCTGTCTTTGTTGTTCCGAAGAATTTCCGAATGAGTGCCAATTTCCACAGCTGACGGAAAGGACAACAGACCGCAGGCACAAGGGTGCATCAGTATCGGGAAACGTCTGGCGCAGGAAGTAGAAGACCGTACTTTCTGCACATCAACGGCATCAACGGCGCTACAGGGAAGAAGCCAACTACAATCCGACATCCCTGTCGACTCTTTTCGTCCACGCCGAATTTTTCACATAGAGAACCAAACGGACAACGCCGGTCGCAATCACCAGCCTACTTGTTTGCATGACCCGGCCAAACAGCCCAACGAGCTACTGCACCTTCTTGATTTCAAAACTGGCGAAGAGTTCATCGTAGACACAGGTGCGGCAGTCTCAGTTCTCAAAGGTGATTCAATGGCCGAGATGTCGCTAGGCGTTCTTCTCGCAACAGCTACAGGCGAGCCCATACCAACTTATGGCTGCCGGTACCGCACACTCAACATAGGTCTACGACGTGAATTTTCCCACAACTTCATCATTGCCAAGGTCTCACATAATATAATAGGCCTTGATTTCCTTCTAAAATTTCGGCTCATTGTTGATCTTGCCAATCAAAAGATCATCGACCCCTCCACCGGACTTGAGCAAAGTTTTTGGACACTTGCCTCCGAGCGTTTGGAGTTACAGGTCATTCAGCCAACCCCAGTGCATCATTCAGCAGGGATATCAGCAGCTCTTCAAAAATACAAATCGCTTTTCGATTTTAACAAGTCAGAGCTACGAGTCTCCAACACGATGCATCATATCGTCACAGAAGGACAACCTATTGCACTCAAGAAGCGACCACTGGCCCCTGCTAAGCTGAAAGCTGCCCAAGAAGAATTCTCAAGGCTTTTGGAAGAGGTAATCATTAGACCATCGAAAAGTTCATGGGCGTCACCACTGCACTTAGTATCTAAATCAAACGGATCGTACAGAGCCTGTGGAGACTACCGTAAGCTAAATTCAGTGACAAAATCTGATGCATATCCCATTCCAAATATTAACACTTTACTTGAAAAACTCAACGGCAGCAATTTCTTCTCAGTCATTGACCTCAGACAAGCCTACCATCACATCCCGGTAGCACCAGAGGACATCGAGAAAACTGCAGTCATCACTCCATTTGGCCTTTTTGAATATCTTTAAATACCTTTTGGACTTAAGTGTGCTACTCAGACATTTCAAAGATTCATGGACATCATACTTCGCGACGACTCTGCTTATTGTATGTCATATCTCGATGACATTATGGTATTCAGTCCAGATCTAGAATCTCATGCGAAGCATCTACGAAACGTCCTCTCACGCTTATCCAACCACGGACTCAAGATCAACTGTGACAATACACAGATTGCAACTACATCCGTGGACTTTTTAGAGCATCGTATCACGGCCCAAGATATTCAACCGTTGCCGGCAAAGAAGAATTCAATCAAGAATATCCAGTCACCAAGGACTGTGAGCGAGTTGCAGAAAATCCTGGGAGTACTAAACTATTATCGCAAGTTCCTTCCGGGCCTTTCAAAACAACTTTATCCTTTGTGCAGGCACCTGCGGAACCGAAAAGGACTTAGCAAGAATTCCATCATTGCTTGGTCATCCGAAGTCGAGAAATTACTTCGACTTGCCATCAACTCGTTAGCAAATGCCACAATGCTAACACATCCAGATTTTGAAAAGCCATTTCTACTCACGACAGATGCTTCTGAATTCGCTATTGGAGCCACGTTGGAACAAGAGATCCACGGAGCTCGGAAGCCTATCAGTTTCTACTCGCGTACTCTCCAACCAGTAGAAATGAGGTACGACACTTTCGGCCGAGAACTTCTCGCCATCCACGACGCAGTGTGCCATTTTATCAGCATCATTGGCAGTAGCAGATTTGTTGTTTTCACAGATCATGCACCACTAGTCAGCGCACTTCGACACGCAACTTCATCTATCGCCAAGTACCCTGCCAGAGTAGAAAGACAGTTTTCACGTCTAAGCGAATAGCAATTTGACGTCTTTTACGTGAAGGGCAAACAGAATTTCATTGCAGATGCCCTGTCCAGGCCAGACGTCTCTCTACAACCACCTTCGCCGTCACCATTTACTGTCAACTCCGTGGCACTCAGTGAACCTGCACTAACGCCAACTCTCCTGCGAACTGAACAACGCGGTGACATTCACATTCAAAGATCAATAGCCCGTCACCCAACCAAGTTCATATGCCGTCTGTGGGAAGGCTTACCAATTGTTTCCTTCATGGGTACACCGCCCAACAAACCAGTTCTGCCGACCAGCCTTCAGAGAAAAGTTTTCGATTCAATTCAATCAATTTCTCACCCAGGAAGCCAAGCGACTGTCCGACTTCTTACAGATTGTTAAACGATGGGTCTCAGAGTGTGCTATTTTTCAGAAAAACAAGATCACATGACACACTCGTTCTAAGTTACAACATTTTCGATCTACTTCTCGCATAGCCATCGTCCACATCGACATAGTTCATCTGACAAAGGTTCAAGGTTTCAGCTACCTTCTTACTATGATCGATAGATTTACACGGTGGCCTGTGGCATTACCTCTTGACACCATTTCTACAGACAAAGTAACTAACGGTTTTATCTCTGCATGGATATCCAATTATGGTGTTCCCAATGAGGTCATCACGGACAGAGGCACTTGCTTCTCATCTGATCGTTTCAAAACCACCTTGCGGTACATGGGATGCATCTTACGCCAGACGACTGCCTACCATCCCCAAGCTAATGGCATGGTAGAGAGAATGCATAGGGAACTCAAAGCTGCTTTAGCATCCTCGTCCATTAATGGCAACTGGGTCGATGCACTACCTTTAGTTCTGCTTGCCATGCGTTCCCGTACTCGTGAATCCATTAAAACGTCTGCGTCACAACTCTTGTATGGCATGGATCTACGCCTGCCTAGTCAGCTCCCACGTCTACTACCGGCACAAGATGACCCACAAGACGAAGCTACCCGCCTTCGACTTCATTTCGGTAACATGTCCGAACAGCAGCCGAGACACACGCCTCGTCCAGTCTTTGTTCACCCACAGCTCAACAGCTGCAAGAGAATACACGTTCGCAACAATAATGCTGTTGCACCACTACAACCAAAGTATCGCGGTCCTTATCCGACTTTGCTCAGACAACCAAAATACTTCATTATTATCCAAGGCGCTACACCGACATCAGTAAGCATAGACAGGTTGAAACCGTTTATCAAACCATGTGCGTTCTGTCGGCTGTCAATACCTACGCTGGTGATTTGATAGTTTCACCAACAATTGGCTACATCCGTGACTCATCTTGTTGCGGTACAACCAGCGAGACGAGTCAATTAATTGCAGAACCTGAACGACGTTTTTCCACATCGTGATTACAACTCGACAACGGGAGGAACAACAACCAGAGTCCACTTAAGGCTCTAGGACATCTTCACACTCTGAATAATTCAGGAGAACGCACGACCAGGCCCTCTTAAGGGCCCCCCTATCAGTAAAAAATCTATATTCAGAGCACCTTAACCGAGTTTGTAACGTCGTACGGCATTTACTTGAAGCCGGGGCGTTTACACTTAGCGTAACACCAATGTTGTAAACGCCATAGCATCAAGTAAATGCCGTATGACGTTACAAAGTCAGTTTTCGTGCCAGGGTGGCTGAGTTATTACTGTTTGACGGCCCTTAACAGGACCGGTCTTGCGTTCAACGACAAATGCCGAGCAGGTCAGTTAGTGAAGCAGTACCCAAAAGTATTCCTCGGAACTTGAGACCAGCTCTGGTTGACTTGGGTTGTGGTTCCTTCTGTTGTGGCGTTGAAATCCGTGGTGAGAAATTAGCTGAGTAATCTTGTTGAAGTTCTACAGTAACTGGCTCATCTCCCTAGTTGTACAGCAACATGATTGGCGTGACTGAAATTGCCAATGTGTGTGAAGCAATCCCAAAAAATCAGCGTAGGTGACAATTGCAGACAACAAGTCACAGTAACACACAGCAGAAGGCAAACGTGATAACTAACTTGCATAATAAATTCACCGTGCTTAAATAGTTTTGATTGCACACCATTGGTTTACAGCAAATTACCCTTTTTCTCATTGATGCAGCGTAAATTCAATTGAATCTATTTTACGCAATATGTCGGCGAATTGCTTTGTGTCGTTACAATGTGTTATAACGGATCAAATTATATCGTTGATATCTAGCAAATTAATTCACAATAAAATATGTAATTTAACTGACTGGTAATGTACCAAAGAGAAAGCGCACAAGCCATAAACCAATCGCGTGCGACCTGCAACTTTAAAGGCGCAATGAATTTCCCACGCTCGTTGCCTGCTATTGCTGTCGACTTTCTGCTGCGCTGATTATCTATGCCTGCTGTCACATTTTCTTTATTACCATCACGGTTTCACTAACTCAGCTGGTCGTCAGTCACACCAATCTCTTGTTGCTATGTCTTGAGGCAAATCATTTAAATTTAATTTATTTGTCGGTCTTTTACATTTTTGTAAGTGTAATCGATTCTTTTGTAAGCGAAATTGCTACATTCGGATTCTTCTTGTCTTCCTGTTATCGTGCATCTACCCAGAGGATCATCAATCCACAAACGGGACATACATAGCGAGGCTCATTAATTAGTTACACTAGCATTTTATAACATTAGCTGGTGAATGTCCCTGTGATAATCTTAAGGGCCACCATATTAATTACTCAATATATATACTTCGTTATCTTACACATCAATCCAGCTGGGTGGTCACAACACTAAGCCACTAAAAAGCAAGCAATCTAAGCTGAGCATTAACCATCCACGAGTTACAAGCATCTGTATAAGCATAATACATTTTCTACGCAGCATAATCTGACTTGATTGCTACCTGCATTCGCTGCCAACTTGATGTCTCCGTCTCTGTCTATGCTTGCAGCCTACATAAGCCGGTAACACTCGCTGATCTACTAGCAAAGCTTGAGTCAATCTTGCCAACTTATGCTGCACCGATTGTAGTGGTGCTTCTGCAGCATTGTTAAGGAAATGTACTTATCTGCGGCTGCGGCGTTATGGATAAACATAGAATGCACTGAAACATACCACGGATGATGTGCTGACAAAATCCTGATATAAGGTCTTAAACTCGAAGCTGGATATTTTAATTTATACTATGTAGGATGTAAAAAGTGTGCACATTTTGCTATCATACGTCTATATCAAACAAAAAGCTGTGACACATTAATGCGAATAGATTGGCGTATACGAGAACACAATGAAAAAATACATTTACCCCGTTGCCATTAATGAACAAGTATATTAAAGAAACTTTTAGTCGTTTATGCATTCTATATACCACACAATTTGTCTGTAGATGGTATTCGACTTTTTGGCGTAAAGTGCATCCTATCTGACTCAATGTTATTTTAAAACGATCACAGAAGAATCATGTATGTACATCACTAATAGCAACGCTAATAGCATTATAATGTGCCACATATGCAGAGAAAGAACACTTAGTGACTTAATCTGTATCATTGATGCCATGAGGAAATGCCCTAGACCATTGGGTATACTGGTCGACCATGGTTAGAAAGTATTTAAAATTTTACTTCTGGTAGGATATAATACGTTAGTGTGGACAATAGCCCGTCGTGACATCATTTATAAAATATTCTAATTTAGAATGAGAGTGGTATGTGGCTTAAATGGAAACCTCTCGTGCTGTGTTCTGCTAGTTTATGACACCATAAGCAATTTATTCAAAAGAATCTAGTATGAGCCTAAAATTTGCAATACTTCCTTGGTGAGTTATAGAGTGTATATAATCAAATACGTTTTTATTAATGTTGGTAAGCGAAACAGAATTTTTAATCTTCGTAAACGTGCTATATTCAAATGTAAACATTCTAGAGTTTGCATACAAGCTTAGTTGGATGGCACGGTACAAATTAATCAAAATGAGTGTCGTCGTATTCTTCCGTTCGTAAAAGGAATGGCGTCAATTAGAATAGGCTGAAATTCATGTAATGAACTGAGAATCGCGAAGGCAAAATCGGTTAGAGCCGGGCTACTTACAGCAAGAGAGATTTGCAATGATGTGTTGTTCACCATTTAGTTGGAAGATGTCAGATTGCTATTGATTAAGGTGTTAAATTTGTTATTCTACACAGCGGAGGTACTTTGCGAATTTTAAAAATTTAATAAAGAGATTGGTCTGTGAAAACAATTATATTAATACTCCCTATATTGCTTATAAATGGCGCACTGTGTCATGAATAGAAAAAGATTCCTACCAAATAAAGCATATATAACATTTATTGGCTACAGTGTATGGATTAACTTTTTTATCAACAAAGTGCAGAACGCAGATTCTGAAGCCTCAGTTGAAAGTGTAAAAGATTTTTCAAGAGCAGGGTAGAAGTATTGTTGCATTGGCCAGCGACTTGACTGAATGCATGAAATCAAAAAAATTTCAGCGTTTCGGCTTAGTTCCTCCCAATTTTGTCGATGCTTGAATTTCAGATATATTAATTTTCAAATATAATTTTAAATAACAGTTGAGAACTAAAATGTTCTGCAAATATTTCATAGTTTTATGCGGCATATGGGTGTTAATCGAATAGATCTTACATGACAATGAATGAATACGTTGCGGTGAAATATAATGCCACTTTGTTTTTAATAGATGATCTGTTAAGCCAGATGAAGCATTTCTAAGAAGTTTATGGACATGTGATATGCAGTATTCAATGTTTTTGTATTGAATAATGTCAATAAACTGCAGAAACATTTTGGTATCGCTCTTGAGACAAAATTGTATGTACTGTTATCCGTTCATAAAAATAGGTATTATATTGACCGCTTTTTATATAATTTATAAGATGTTAGACTTGCGTAGGATCAATTGCCAAAAACTAAACGCTACAACTAGTTCTTATAGTAATGTTCTTAGAATTAGATTAATATAAGCATACTATTTCAAAGCTTAAAACAGCTGATGATGATCAAGAAATGTGTGGTAAAATCAATTGCATTTGGAGTCCAGTTGCAACAGAGATACCCAAAAATATATTCATTGTATTATGATATTTTATTTAAGTAATTTTTGGAATTCCTCTTGGGAAGCTTTTAATTTTTCCGGAGGCATTTACTTCATCCTAAACGCCGCATGTGTTCTTGTGGGGTTCATATGGTGCGGCGTTAGGGATACTCGTAACTTTGGTATGCTTAGTTCGTACATGTCCTTGTGTTATTTAAGAGCTGATAATATCTCGGTCGACGGAGCCACTGAAAAAGATTGTGTCAACTACAACTCCAAAAATTCTAAAGTTAATGATAAAAAGGATATCTAATAAAGTTAGATATTTCTATGGCCTTCTGGTTTTATGAATCTCCACTTAAATTGTGAATAAGGAGAAAAAATGTCTAATTCTTTATGTACGAACTTCGCTACGATCAATTTGTGAAACAAATCACGTTTTGTATCAAGATTAATAGCGCAGTGATGTAACTGTAGTTGGAAACGTGTTCAACCGTGACTGCTACAAGTCCTACTTCTGTAGACATTTTAGTATAGAATATCCACTGAAAATTGAAACAGACTTCTCTTTGTTTACGATCTACCCAATTCCATTTCTTTATTCTCGCGGCCATATTATTGACAATAACCGTTTGCTAGTACAAGCATGCATATAGGTTGCCTATTTCTTTTAAATTTATCGTATACATTATTGACTACAAATAATGTCCTGCTTGAACGAAAGTAATTTATGGGAGATAATCAAATGTCACAAATTTCCTACAGTAAAGCGCCGGTGATTTGCAGAGATTCTGATTTGTATTCTCTCGACCATGTATTTCCTGAGTCTCCAAATCCGCTGTTTTTACGTCGTAAATATTTTTCAGTCATTAAATTAAATTGAAAATTGTTAGACAAATTTTTAGACTCGTGCATATATTATAACAAGAATAAACAAACATTTTAAAATTAAAGCAACGATTATCGTATCGAGATGATCACAATTGGCGCCGATTTTGTCATGTCATATTCTAATTATAAGATATTGTTTTAATTTTGTTCAGCTCTGCATTTCACGATTAATTATTATAGAGCCTTAGCCAAGTTTTACATGGAATTATATAATAGGAAAATTCTGTCGTCTACCGATTTTTGGCTTACGGCCGGATATATTGCCACCTTCGTTTCCAAAACACGAAATTCTTGCTTACTTTTTTGTGATAGGTCATCTATTAAAATTAAAGATAAAAAGTATCTGGTGAATAATTTGTGAGTCGATAGTAGCTTTTTAATAAAAATAATCCTAAACTTATTATCAATAAATTTTGTATGGTACCAACGCCTTCCCCGTTCTATCAAAATATCTATAAGTCCAAATTTTATCATGTCTATTTGAGCACAACTAGTTTTATGGGATCTAGTGTGGATTCTACTTTGTTCTGCGGCCAACAATGGGATTTTGCAACCTCTAGACTGACTTTAATTTCGGACATATGTTTTGCAGTAACTCAAGAAATCATTTTATGAAAACGTTGTACAGATACTTGTTGATTCCATTATCATAGAATGAAACAAACTTACAATCTACTCACATGAAAAAAAAATTCATGAGCTCTAACCTTCACGAGACAATAAAAACCCATAATTTGACCAGGCATATTTATAAGCTTACAGGACCACAACTGCATAAATAAAATTAATACAAAAACGCTAAAGGTAACGTTAATAAAATATGAAAAAATTCAACAGTACAAGCACCGTAAATTGTAAATATCATTTACCAAGTGCTTAATGCATATTGCTGGCACAGATTAAGCATTTGGAAATATAATAGATTTTATCAGAAACTGCACATTTTGGCTTAATTCGTTGAACTAAATTGTTGCCGAGGACTAAATAACTCAACGGCTAACAGGAAACAACCGTAAAACAAAAAGAAAGTCTCAAAAATTCTTTTCTCTTGTTGACAATAAGCAAGGCAAGAATTATACCGTTAAAATCTTTCAACGAGAACCAATAAAAATTTCTGCACTAAATTCAACGCTGATGTAAAATCGAGATGAATTGTTGCAGCGAAATTGTTTAAAAATTTAACTTACACAAATATATAGTGCTTGTCAAATATCGGTCATATATTTTGTGAGATAATTATTCATTTGAATATTTGTAGCAAGGCAGCATTTGACAGTAAAACCGAAAAATATTCTAAAATATACGGTCAGAATTTCAGCGGGGAAGTTATTTCGCATAAAAATGTTTACAACAATTAAAAATGATAATATTCGAGAGTTAAATTATTTTGTGGCATAGATGAAGAAAAACAATTACTAAGTGCTCATTGCGTAGATTTCACAATAAATCAATGGATAATTGACATCCATTCGCTATTCTACTGTAAAACTATTTTTATTCAACAAAAGAAAAATGATTAATATCGGCTTGGAAAAACCGCCAAAGTATATTGAACTGAAATATTTGACTTATGAAACATATTATTCGTTTCAATTGTTTATTAAAAATGTATCTAAAATTATGATATAATGTATAGTGTTATCAGTGGAACAACACAGTTAATATAACGGTTTATCCATAAGATAAATAACAAAATACCGCAAAAGCTTATTGTCGTAATCAAAATTTCGAATATCGGGAGGATCAGTTATTTTACCAATTTCAGTTCATAACATTTAAAAAAATCTTATTAGGAGGTTATTCCCTAAGCCATATAAGCAACTCAATGTGAATGTATAAAATTTTCTGCGAGCTTCACCATAAATGTGGAATGATCCTCGATGGTCGGCACCTAGATCCTGATCCACGAATTTCATATTTGAGTAATATAGCCACCCGACCACTGATTCAAGTGGAATACTTTTATTCAGTAACTATAAACCTTAACTATAAGGTTTGAATTGATACAACTGTAGTCTACTAGCATAGATAATGCAGGAGACAGCACTAATATATTTTAAAACATTTCATTCTACAGTTTTTATCCTGTTTTGTATAAAACCTTTTATCTGTTTCCAAGTAGCGTTTGCATATTTCAAGTTCTGCTTGATCTAAATGATATACATTCGCGGTTGTATATAATTCAATAATGGGTTCCTTTTTTAAGGTCCAAATTTTCAAAGTGCAACCTATAATTCGTTTAAAATGGCACACGGCAGAAATTGTAAACTTAAATTAAACGAAAATTGGTTGCTGGGGCCGTGATAACATATTGTAACAAGCGGCTCCGTGTTACAACCCAATGATGTTCGATACAGTGATCTTTAAGGTCAAATAATCTAAATCTGTTCTTATACCATAGTCCTCTTTACGGTGATTTTAGAAACGATCTCTGTTAGTTTCAAGCAGTTTTAATCGATATTTCTCGAACTGCAATTCTATTTGTAATTAATAGGGTTTTATGAAATAAACAGAACCGCGCGCGATCCGCGAGGATCACGTGGCGGACTATTGTGTCACAGTGAATTCATTTTGCTCAGTTGGATTATTCACAATTTTACTGTTATCAGAACTGTGTCATTCCGAATTTCAGAGAATAATAGATTATAATAATGACATGAATTAAACTATAGCAACCAAAGAACTAAATATTCGTGAGTTTTTGTCATTGAAGTCTTTATACGGTTTACATATCCTTTTTTAGTGATAACTTTTAACATTGATTCCATTCATGTCATCATGTGTTGTGTGTCAATGAAGTCTTTATGGGGCTTACCCCTTCATTTTTAATGATAACTTTTAACGATGACTTTTTCCATGTCATCATATGTTTTAAGTCGATGGTATAAATGCAGTTCAATTCAGACATTAGTATAAGAATAACTACTTGTGTGCAAAACATTTTTCTTTATAAACATAAATCATTTTAACTTTTGTCGTCTAGAAGACGGAAAATTTAGTTTAAATGTGAATAGTGTTTAAGACCTATTTTTGCATAAAAATCTATTTTTACAGCTGACTAACATATATTCAATTTGGACTAACTGTGAATTATATTGCTAGTTGCAACATTATATCTAATATACGTATGACCAGATGTATTTGCCTTCTCCCATCAACCATCCGAAAAAGACCAGAGACTGATTAGGCGCACGGGTAGTAATAATAGCCACCATTGATATGTAGGACGGGTATAAAATCACGAACAAGATAGCAACCCCCGGAAATCGACTCCTACAATATAACATAATCAAGTTTGCGAACTTGATATAAAAATTGGACCCATTAAGTACTTACATTCTGTCAGTATAAACTAAAAATTTTATAGTGCAGAAAAGGCAATTGCTTTCTCTCAGCGAAGCAATTAGCACATTTGTGCCGTACAT
Source organism: Eudiplozoon nipponicum (assembly GCA_029291075.1). Lineage (NCBI taxonomy): Eukaryota > Metazoa > Platyhelminthes > Monogenea > Mazocraeidea > Diplozoidae > Eudiplozoon > Eudiplozoon nipponicum. The sequence goes on from JAQBSW010007014.1 coordinate 23,120, forward strand.
CTCGTATGATATCTTCTTAGAATTTCGAACGTTAATAATAATATTGCAGGACATTCCTTCCAGAGTTTTATCTCTGAAATCGAACATATTTTTCGTAAAATTCACCGGTAAGGCTATCTGCATCACTACAAATCCATTCATTTAGTCCACATATGGTGAACTTTAAAAAGCATTTAGTGACCTACGGTTCACTTTTAATTTATTTCAGATATATACAGTTACAGATTGATGAGATTTGAGCCAACGTGGTCGGTATATTTTGAGGCGACCAATTACGAAAAAGACACTACACAATTATTAACTAAAAACTGCTGGTTATACCACGTGAGACAAGTAAGTATGAAAATGAAGTCATGTGGATTCATGTAGTGATCACGTCAGGTGAAATAGGGCGCAAGTGGTGTGAAAAAGTTAACATTTGATTCGTTGAATAACGCAAAATTAATGAGAAATGCTTTTAGAGTTACGCGTATTGAAAGCAATTTATTGCAAGAATTTGAGGTGTCGCACCAGGAATGATAATGAAGTATTTAGGCTGTTTGAACAAAACAGCAGCGTCGTTACGAACGAGAACTTTCTAGCAAATATGGAGCTGCCGGTGAACAAAGACTGGCTGGTTCTGGGCAGAAATTACTGAAATAAAGTCGAAGGCGTGATGCTTCGATTTGTGGGTCATCCTCTGCGAGTAATAAACGTAGGAGCTGACTAGGCACACATATCCATGCCATACAAGATTTGTTACTCAGACGTTCGAATAGATTCGCGTATACAGGAAAGTATAGCCAGAAGGAATAAAGGTAATACATTGACCCAGTTGCCATTTATGGAACCGAGAATGTTAAAGCTGCTTTGAGTTCCATATGCATTCTTTCTACCATACCGTTAGATTGGGGTTTGTGGGCAGTAGTCTGGCGTAAAACGCATCGCATGACTTGCAAATTAGTTTTGAAACAATTGGATGAGAAGCAAGTACCTCTGTCATTAATATCAGCATTTGGAACACCATAATGTGCTATCCATGCAGAGATAAAACCAATAGTGACTTCATCTGCAGAAATGGTGCAGAGGTAAAGCCGCAGGCATCGGGTAAATCTATCAATCATAGTTAGAAGATAGGTAAAATCTTAAACCTGAGTCAGATAAACTATGTTGATGTGGACAATATTTATGCTCGAAGTGGTTGGGAAATATTCAAACTTAAAATGCCTGTGCCGTGTGATTTTATTTTTCTGGCATATAGTACACTCGGAGATCCATCGTTTAACGTTATGCCTGAGTCTATGACCCCAGAAACGATCTATATGAAGTTTGACTAACTTACACTCTGGATGAGAAGTAAAGTTAATGGAGTCAAAAACCATTCTCTGGAGGATAGTTGGCAGAACAGTCTTGTGGGTCTGCATGCCCGTGAAATAAACAATGGGTAAAATTTCCTAGAGTTGGAATACGAACTGGGTGTGATGACGAGGTAGTGATCTTTGAATATGAGTGTTACAACGCAGTTCTGTTCACATGAGGAATGATGTTATTGCCTGCTCACTGAGAGTCATAGAGTTTACTGAAAATTGCGAAGGCGAAGGCGGTTGTAGCGAGACGCCTTGCTTGGAAAGTCCGTCAACAATATTTTGTTTGCCCTTTGCATGAAAGATTTTGAATTTCCATTCACCCAGATATGGCAGCTTTATTTCTACTCTAGCAGGGCACTCTTTAATGGTTGAAGTCGCGTTTTAGACTATGTTAAAAAATAGTAAAAATAACAAGTCGGATGCTGCAAGTGTTACGGATGATGTGGTGCACAGTGTTATGTGTGACGAGGAGTTCTCGACCAAAGGAGTCGTATCTAGTTTCTATTGGTTGTAATGTATGCGCGTAATATGTAATAGGCTTCTGAAATCCGTCGATCTTTCGATTTGACGTTATCCTAATTGCAAATTCAGAAACATCAGCTGTGAGTAGAAAAGGTCGTTGGAAACTTGGATGGATTAGCATTGTGGCATTTGCTAACGAGTTGATGGCAAGACGAAGTAAATTCTCGTCTTTAGGCAACCAAGAAATATTGGAGTTTCTGCAGTCTTATTTGATTGCGCAGATACAACAAAGTTGTTTTGATAGGTCGGGAAGAAACTTGCGATAACAGTTGAGAAATCCCAAACTTTTTTGTAATTCCTTTAAAGTCTTTGGTGACCCAATATTCTTTATTGTTTTGGCTTTACATGGCAAAGGTTGTAAAACTTGAGATGTAATACGATGCATTATGAAATCAATGGACGTAGTTGCAATTTGCATTTTGTCACAATTGATCTTGAAATCATGATCTGATAATTGTGATAAGATATCTCGTTGATGCTTGGCGTGAGAGCCTAGGTCTGGACTAAAAACTATTATTCCATCATAATACGACATATAGTAACCAGCATCAAAGCGGAGAATATCGTCCATGAACCTCTAAATTGTCTGAGTGGTACACTTGAGATCAAAATGCATGTAAAAGTATTCAAAAAGGAAGAAAGGAGTGATGAGTGCAGTTTTTTCAATATTTTCTGTCACTATCGGAATGTGGTGATGGGCTTGTCTTGTGTTAATCACAGAAAATTAATTGTTACCGCTGAGTTTTTCAAGCAATTTGTTTACATTGGAAATGGGTTATGCAGCGGAATTCAGCTTGCTATAATCTCCCCAGGTTCGATATGATCCATTTAATTTGGTAACCAAGTGCACTGGTGACTTCCGTGAATTTTAATTACGGTCTAATGATTCCTTCTTACAATAGCCCTGAAAACTCCTCTTGGGCAGATTGCAGTTTAGCAGGGTGTAGTTGTCTCTTTTTAAGTGCGATAGGTTGGTCTGTTGTGATGATATGGTGCATCGCGCTGGAAACACGTAGCTCTGACTAACTGACATATTTAACGACTTGTTTTCTCGAAGAGATATTGATAATTATGTCGAATTATGCACTAGAGGTGGATGTATGATCTGTAAATCCAAACTTTCGGAGGCAAGTGTCCAGATCTTGTGATTAGATGATTTTTCATCAAGAAACCAAGGTCTATTTTATGTGAAACCTTGGTGACTATGAATTTGCAAACAATGCCACGTCGTAAAACTATGTTAAGAGAGCGATCCTGGAAACCATAAGTAGTTATGGGCTTCTCCGTAGATGTTGCGAGTAGAATACCTAGAGATATCTCGGCCATTGAATCATCCTTGAGGATAGAAATTGTTGCTCGTGTGTCTACGATTAATTCTTCTCCGGGTTTGAAATTGCGTGTATGAAGATGTTCATCGGGTTGCTTGGCCAGGTCATAAAGGCATATAGGCTGGACATTTTAAATCCCATTATCGGTATTTCTGTCTTCGTGACATAGCATGTGTGGACGAAAGTAATCAACATAAACTGCAGCAATAGATGTTTGAAAGTTATTCTCTTCTCTGCGTGAGAAAATAGAAACTGTTACCTTGTTGTTGATTGCTGTTGGCTAAGAAAGGAAACTGGCATCCGTTTTATAAATTCTCTGAATGATGCAAGGAATTTCAACATTTATAGAAATATTTTTATTGATGAAAGCAACATTTTTTTAGATTAAAGAAGGATTGATCAAGAGGGTCTCGATTGTAGTTTATACTGATTTAGACGTCGTTGATCCGCGGATTTATAAGCATGTGTTGTATCTATGACATATCTTTCAAGCATATCAGTCAAATTTGGAATAGATCACTCTAAAGAGATTAGCCTAACTTCATCAGAACTGGGTACGGCGGATGGGCAAAGAGCTAACTTAGAATTCGTGATATTCATGTTTGAACGTACCTTACAGGACATTATAATGAATAAATTAAAAACACAAAACGAGATTTTTTTAAAAATTATTTTAAAAAAATACGTGCCCTGTAGATTTTAAATGCTAATAAAGAAAACTTACCAAAATTTGCTTCCACTGCTTGAACAAAAATTGAACGCCGAATATGGTACAAAAACATGTTGGCGAAACGTTTTTTCAAAGATTGAACCACTGAATGCTTTGACTCAGAAATATTCAAAACTCGTGCCAACTATTAAATTGGATGGAAAAGACAGGTTGATCCCGTGATAATATTTGCGTATTCGATGTGCATACATCGGTTGTATAATACACACAACAGATTCCCGTCCAAAAATAACAAATTGTATTTCAAAAGTTCGCTTAATGATTTGTATTATGTAAACAATGTGTAGCAATCTCAATGCCGCGTTTTGCGTACGCGGGTAATAGCTGTATACGGGCAGTTACACAAAGATCCGATTTTTCGCAATTTAAAAATTTGTTTTGTCTTTGATCGGGTTGATTCATTTTTACTTCAACTGGAAATGCGGTTCTATCACATCTTTGTTAACTGGCGACGTTTCGGTGCCTACTTTCCAGCACCATCATCAGGCAACACAACACTGATCACAATAGCAGATTTAAGCAAATGTGGTAACCTCGTTCCAAAACCATTCTATTTATATATATTTGGCACAACACGTGTTTTAATCATTGAATTTGTCTCAGTAACTAAACTCAATATATAACTATTTATAATTAGCAGACCAATCATTACCTCACCTATACATCATCTCATCTCGTATGCAGAATATTGTAGGGGAGAGAGACAGTATCGAACCTTTTGTTAGTGGAAATTGTGAAAAATCGGATCTTTGTGTAACTGCCCGTGTACAGCTATTACCCGCGTACGCAAAACGCGGCATTGAATTATATAAGACATTTAACTCACACTGTTGCTTATATTTATATATATATATGTTTTTATACATATTTATATGTATTTTATATATTAATATAAGGTGTGCATAACCTAATAAATATTTATTACTAATGTATATATATATATATATATATATATATATATATATATATATATATATATATATATATATATATATATATATATATATAAAGGTGTTACGATATTATATTTAGATATATATGTATATAGATATAATGAATTATTTTAGTCATATGAGCAAATATTCTTATGCAAATATTTCTAATAGTTGATTAACTTCGCATTGTGCTTACGATTAGTTTTTTGAAAAACGTTAGTTGTCCATACTATCTCTATCTTTCTCTCTTTAATCGTTCACCTAAGCGTCGCTATGACATTCACTCTCCATCCATCTACGTAACTTGCTGTTCCATATTTGAACTAATTTGTTGCTATGTGCGCAATACCTCATACACCATTGTATACATTAGAGTTCCCGGCTTTAAATAAAATACAGTATATGATAGTCAAGGTTTTAGTTTTATCATTTTTACTTTTTGATTACCGTGACATAGTAGCAATACAGTTATAACAAATAACAAAAGGTTCGATACTGTTCTCTCCCCTACAATATTCTGCTTACCAGATGAGATGATGTATAGGTGAGATAATTATTGGTCTGCTAATTATAAATAGTTATATTGTAGGGGTACCTTTCGCTGTTACTATCTTGTTCGTGATTTTGTACCCCTACTACTTATCAATGGTGGTTATTATTATTACCCATGCGTCTAATCAGTCTCTGATCTTTTTCGGATGATTTATGTGAGAAGGCAAAAACATTACTTGCAATATTTTCAGTTCATGTCAAACTATTAATCCATTCTTCTATGTGGACACTAAATTAAGTGAAATAAATCCGCAATGACTCACAGGCCACCGCGTGATCCTCGCGGATCGCGCGCGGTTCTCTCTATTTATAAAACACTATTAATTACAAATAAAATTGCAGTTCAATAAATATCGATTGAAACTGCTTGAGACTAAAAGAGATTGTTCCTAAAATCACAGCTAAGAGAAATATTGTTTAAGGACAGAGTTAGAATATTTGACCTTAAAGAGCACAGCGTTTGTAAAAATTGACCTTCGTTGGGTTGTAACACGGAGCCGCGTGTTACAATATATTGAGTTTAGTTACTGAGACAAATTCTATGATTAAAATTAGTGTTGAGTCAAATATATATATAAATAGAATGGTTTTGGAACGAGGTTACCACATTTGCTTAAATCTGCTATTGTGATCAGTGTTGTGTTGCCTGAGGATGGTGCTGGAAAGTAGGCACGAAACGTCGCCAGTAAACAAAGATGTGATAGAATGGCATTTCCAGTTGAAGTAAGAACAAGTCAACCCGATCAAAGACAAAACAAAATTGGAAATTATGAAAAATCGGATCTTTGTATAACTGCCCGTGTACAGCTATTACCCGCGTACGCAAAACGCGGCATTGAGAACCTTAATGCTGACACACCGCAAAATATTAACTTCAAAAAATACTGTAGCAATAGCAATGCTCTCCTATCCTGGCGTAATCAACAATTTTAATGCTCCGGCTAAAAGGAAGTGTCGTGCGAAGTTATTTTGAAGACCAATGAGGACACAGATTGTGTTGTTACTGTGGGAGGCCATTTACAGGGCCAGGAAAAAAATCATCTGCAAATGCCGAAGAACTTATGTGTGTTAGCAGCGTCTGGATGTCCAGAAGTCCTTCTAGACGCTAGCTCTCTCTGTTCAGTTCGTTGGCGGGTGATCCTTTAAATATATGCAATTGAATAAGTTGAATTGACAAAGCAGGATGTGTTAGTTGCCGATTAAAGGCATAGACTATCCTTCTAGAAGATCTGCGGCAACACCAAGCTGGTTAACACACAAAAAAATACGATTAATAGATGATCAATAACGTCTGACGGGATGTGCAGGAAAAGGATAATTGTCGTGACTGAAGACTAGTCAAATTAAAGAAACAGCGTCGTAAACGCAAGCAGAAAAGTTGGCAAAGATAGTCAGAGCACTCAAGAGAAAGGCAGCAACCACACGTAGCAAGCAGAGCAGAATGTTTGTTTAGTTGAAATTATATTGTGCTTGTGTAAACGTGAATTCGCACGCACTTGGTCAACGTTAGAGTAAACGCGTCGGCTGCAAGTAAATGCCATGCGATGTTACAAGTAGAAGTCTACTGGAAATTGTCTGAGAACAGTTATTGTGGGTGGCTGATACGAGGACCGGAAAAGCGTTCACCGGAAAATGCCGTGAAAGTTAAGTATTGTTTGCAGTGTCTAGAAGTACTTTTAGACACTTGCTGTATGATCCGGCTGGTAGGCTGGTGTTCTTTCGTGTAAATGCACCAGAATAACTAAAGCTGTCGAAATCAGAAAGATGAGTTTCTGTTCGAAGTCTCAGAATTGACTTGTTGAAGATCTGCGGCAACAGCGTTGTGGCTGGCAAACGTAAAATTCCGATTAATAGATAATAATTACGTTATGCAGCAACAAGAAGATTGTCGTGTGTGTGAAGTCTACGCGACAAGATGACACAGCGTGGTAAACGCAAGTCCACAAGTCGGCGTAAGTAGACTGTCAGATGGAGGTACGACAGCAAATACCCGTAGCGCGCAGAACAGAATTTTTAAGTGTGTTGCGTGTTAATTTTATCGTGCTTATATACATGTGCAGTCGCAAGGTCGCACGCCATTGGTCAACGACAATATGCTTGTTTTTATTGGTACAGAGCATTAAAATTTGACGTTGTGGTCATACTATTCGTAGTGAATGTATACTGTGTAACTGATGAACTGGCGATATGCATGATAATAGCCTGTACCACGATATGAATTCGATGACTACTCAGTTTTGCTACACCAGGCGTTAGATCTAAGTAGATGGTCATACCAAAATAGGCAGTGTGAGCTCAGGTGTGAGAAAAACGTTGCAAAATTACGATGTGAAAAAAGAATAAATAAAAATCAAATGATATAGACAAAAGTGTACTCGAACATTGACACAGAGATGGCATAAAAATGCTACGCAATTGTTAGCTAAGAACAGCTAGTTATACCACGTGAGACAAGTCAGTGTGAGAGAGGTAATAATTCATGCAAATCCATAGAAATCACGTCGCGTGAAATAGGGCGCAAATGGTGAGCAAAATAGTTATCATTTGATAAGTAGAATAACGAAAAGTTAATGTAAATAATTATCACTCATACTTTATGCAAAGCAATCTATTTTTCATTTGAAATTGTAGGCAAATAGAGCCTGAGACACAAGAAGAAGGCTTTATGTGTTGTACAAACTCTCAAAGAAAGCCACAGAAGACTGACTAAAAAATATTCACAAACAAGATTGAAGAACAGGATGATCCGGTGTCGAAAAAAATGTTATTATATTTGCTAACGTTGATTTTGATGTAACCTCCCCCCCAATAAAAGATAACAGACAAATTTATTTTCTTCAAATTTTGGGGCCGAGATTTGTTATATCAAAACAAGTCTAAAGACATTACTGTTCTCAGGAATCCTCGCGCAGTCGCCAATTTGTAAACGCCCTGGCTGCAAGTAAATGCCTTGCGACGTTAATAAGAAGAAGACAATAAAGGAAATTGTCTGAGACAAGTAACAGCGGGTGGTCCTCATCAGGTCATGAAAAGCGATCATCGGTAAATGCCGTGATATAAAAGTAGTGGTGTATTGTCTAGAAGTACTTCTAGATACTTGTTGTATAATCCGGCTTGTTGGCTGTTGTTCCTTCGTGCAGATGCACCGGAATAAGTAGAGCTGTCGAAACCGGAGGGGAAAGATGCTGTTCTAAGTATCAGAATTGTCTAGTTGGTAATCTCCGGCAACACCCTGGTGTCTGGCCCACGTAGAAATCTGATTAATAGATAATCTATTACGTATGTCTAGTTTTGCACGCTCAAGAAGATTGTCGTGGTAGAAGTCTGACCGACGAGATGACACAGCGTGGAAACCGCAAGTGCAGAAGTCGGCGTAAGTAGACAGTCAAGTGGAGAGAGTGACAGTAATCACCCGTAGCGTGCAGAGCATAATTGTCAAGTGTGTGGCGTGATAATTTCGTCGTGCTTATATACATGTTCAGTCACAAAGTCGCACGCCATTGGTCAACGGAAGTTTTCTTGTTGTAATTGGTACAGCGTGTTTAAAAATGAAATTCATTTTGGCAATATGTCGGCGAAATAATCTGAGCCATTACAGGAGTTTTGTGCATTGTCATTGGTGCAGCATATTAAATTTTGAATTTAAATTTGACGAAATGTCGGCGAATTAATTTCAGCTGTTTTAATATGGTCCTTTAAAATTCTCACGAGCATTAGCCTTTTAGAGGACCAAGATTACTATTTTAAATTACGGATGTCTGATTTAAATCTGTTTGAAGGAACGGTCTGAAATTTCAGCCAAGGCATTCAATATTTCCTTACTTGATTTCGTTGCCACATCCAGACTATTTTGATCTACACTTAAACCCAACAAAGCATACATATTTTTAAGCCAAATTTCCCATTAAGAGTTGCTTCTAATTTACCATTTTATGCACTCTTTGTGTGATAAAACGTCTCATTATTGCATATGTGCTTTAAAAGTCACGAGAATTAATTAATGATTCTCTGCTCAATGTTCCCCAGGTTTTATGGTTGAGAGTTCATCTATTGAAATTTGTTTATTCGCATAAAATGAAATACTATTATTTAACGCGGTGTGTGTGATTTGTGTAAATAATCAGCTGTTTTATAAATTTAAATTCATGTGTTGGCATACGTCCAGATATTAGTATGGGTTTGGAGGAAAGTAAATTGTCCGTGAGTAAGCTTGAAGTTTGCTCTCCTAATAATGGTTCGTCTAAGGAAGTAAACGCTTGGGGTATGGTACACCGATGTAGTATTGAAAAATGGAAAAAGGCACATCAAGGTATTATTTATTCAAGTTGGCTTACATATAGAAAAATATCGATTTTTTGACGAAGCTATTAGTTGTCCTTTTCAAATTTCGCATGAATGTAGCCCTGAGTTTTGCTTAAGTCGACAGACCATCGTAAACATACGCAAAAAATACCCTACGTTTTCTGTTAGAAATAAGCGTAAAAGTTCTAAAATGGCTGAACACTTTGAATACAATCACATTCCTGCTCATCTTTCATCAGTACAGGTATTTTAAATTGTTTTGATTGTTATATTCTCCTATTCATTGGTCAATTTCTTTGCTATTGTAATATCTTCGACGAATATAAATGAAAATGCCTTATTTTTTTATATAATTTTATGCTCCAGCTGTATGTGAGACATACGTTTAAAGCGTGTTTATGATGTCCGAGCAAGTGTTGTGTTATTGTACATTTGTGTGAACATAAAAATTGTGCATATGTTTGTAAGATAAAACAGTAGTAATTATGCGTTAACTATGTAGAGACTGTAGTCCTGGCATCTAGTGAATGTTTATAGTTTTTCAGGGTTGTACCCAACTAAATATAAACACATTCTCTTACTAGTGTGTTTGGAATGATCTAACGTGGTTGAAATAAACTGGTCAGCTGAACCCAAAATACTAAATTATATTCCTTGGTTATATCTTCAGTGGCCTCTTTGAAATCGGTCTTTATATGTAGAAATAATCGAGACTTATTAAAAATTTAAATGTTCTGCAATTGAGATGACGATGCTCTGGGATCGAACGCTGGTCCGCAGTTTTACACTGAAGACAAAGTCATACGAAATACCTGTATTTTTTGGCTGTCCTATTACTGAATAAAACAATACTGAATTAAAATATACAAGGTGTATTGCAGATGGCATTGAATAAAAATTCTAACACGAATAAAGTAAGAAGCTCAAGGACAAACCTCACATTCTCTAATAAAGAACGTATTACATGACTGAAACACAGAAAGTGAAATTGAACTCGAACAAAAACCAAAGATGTATAGCATGAAGTTAAACGTAAAATTTACCAAAATATGTTAAAATAATTTTTTATCGTGTTTGTTTACGCAACCAATGGTAATATAAATCTCCAAACATTGCTGTGCTGAGAATTTAGAGACTATATAATGAAATGTAGTCTAATTTACGATATTAAAAAAATCAGTCTAGATACGATTGATTATGAAATAAACTCTACATTTGACAATACGTTGAAAATCCGAAAGTTTTATACTGACCAAGCCTCTTATAACCCAAAGCATGGCTATAAATCCTTAAACGGTTTTTGCTAGTATGAAAAGAAAGATAAACTGATATCGCCGACAAGCAAAACTGATATTGAATTTATTTATGGTTTATGGGAACTGATTGTAAATTTAATATTTAATGTTCAGCAAAATCAGCACTATGATTTTTTTTACATAGTCATGTATATAATGACAATCCGAACTTATTATTGACCGTGAAAGGTTTATAAAAGTAATGGTTGAAATCATATCTAAAAATCCAAAAGGACCGATTAGGAACATCGATTGATAACTTGCTTCACTTGCCTATACCATTTTTTAAAATAAAATGTTAATTTTTAACAATATTTTGAATGGCGAAATAATAAGAGTATATACTGACGATTATGGTAAGACCGATACCAAAAATTCGAAGGTAAAATATTGCCAACGATTATAGAATAAATTCACTGATATCTTCATTCTTAAAGATAATTGATCAGGAAATATTAGACGAATTGAACTCTAGTTTACCTCCAGTTTTTGATAAAATTCAAAATGGATTTACGAAGGGGCATTCTGCCATTACGAACATCCTATTCATCTGGAACTATATCATTGCTCTAGACGAGACAAATGTGGATACTCTAATAGTGCTAATTGGTATCACAAAAGCGTTTGACTAAATATCTATTAATGTTATTACATAGAAGGTTGTTTTATTAGAGGGTCAATCCGTTTATTCTTAAACTCCTGAACTATTTTTTATATAATAGACATGGAGTTCCAAGTTATTAACACACAATCAAAACTGTTGAAAGTGGCGAACGCAGTTCTAAAAATTTCTCGTTTGGACCGGATATAATTTAAAATCATATTTTCAATACTGTAGAGTGTTAAACCCAAGATCCAAATCTACAGATTTGCCGATGTCTTTAAAATTACCTTCTATAAGAATTATAAAACATTAGATATTACCGACCTGACTTGGTACTTAATACACCACACCGTTTTTAGTTGAACTGAAATTTGGCTAGCCATTAAAACTCGGTAATAGGACGCACAATTTTATATTTATCTTCGTGATGTTGTACTGGTTTTTTCGCGATCAAGCTCCAACAAGAAGTTAAGCACCTTGGCCAAACTACATAATATACGGCTTCTGATAACAGACATACATAGAGAATTTCGGGCTGCGCTAGGAAAAGATGGGTGTTTATAAATAGAGACGTATTATCGTAAAATATTAAGCTACAAATGTGTGTAATTTGTATTAGGCCTATCTCGGAATGCGCAGTTGCCACTTGGATCCCTATAGAAAAATGTGTGTCAAATATACGCGAAGTGCTACAAAGAAATGTTGTGAAGTATATAAATCCAGTAGAGTACAAAATGCATGCTTGTAGATTAAACTTTATAGCTTTGCAATCATTATAGTTTAGAAAGTTATGTAACTTTATCAAAATCTTACATCTGGACTATTGGACAGGAGTGTATATAAATCCGATAAGTAAAAGTCATGTAATAGGGCAGTGTCTAGATCATCTGAAATTACAAGTACTTTAATAGTGAAACTTGTTGGGAAATGTTATTCTTTTTCTAAAATATATAAAATTTTCAATGAAATACAAAACGAGTTTAGAGAAATTCATCCTGTTAAAATGCTGATTAAATAATTTAGCGTCAAAATTTTAGAAAATGTGACCCAAAAGTTCTGTTAGTATTTTATTAAGACAGTAACTTTGTAATATTCAATAAACTTCTATGGTAGCTCTAGAGTTTTACGTACGCTATATCAAATAACTGTTGTTTTAAATTTGCTATATGTATAGTGTGAGTGAGCATCTCAGTGTGCTTTAGAGATTTTGGGGACGATATGGTAAATTTATATATCGCGTTATACTTCTGAATGATCAATCTTATATTACTTATATAATCTTTGTATATGTACACTTATAATAAACCTAACAGTTTTTATACTTTATTGTATTACATATACCTGTCTGTGTCCAATGTCTTTCTTAAATTATGCGAATGCATTTACTTCACAATATATGATAGATCATATGGGGTTTGAATACAAAAAATAATTCTGATCTAATTTATTTTTATGTAAAGTTATTTTGACTTTCATAACTTTAAGTATATCGATTTTACCGTGGACTAACATAATTATTTTTGTGCACTGAAATAAAAATTGTTGACGGAGGCTAGACTAGATAAATACTGATTCAACTATAAACAAAAATTTACATTAATTGCTTACATAGATATAAGCGTATAAGTCGAATAGCAAAAGGATTTTTGGACTACTGGACTAATGCTTTTCGGCATAGATTATATGTATGTATATGATGGGACTAATGCTTATATCAAGATCATAATCTTAATTTAAGTAATTGTTGTCAACGCTTGGGCAAACAATTCTTGTTTAGTAATATAAATGTTAAATTTATTACCACTTCTCCAGGTAGCATTGTGTCTGATCTATTATGACAGATTAGGCGTGGTTAGTTGAAACTTTAAGTCTACAGACATGGCGCATAGGTTTCAAATATAGAAAAGGCTAACAAAGAAGCATTAGTTAATGTATAACTGAAAATTTTGTGTAGCGAACGGCAGGATAACTCAGTTTTTAGAAAAACAGATTCAGAAACAATTGTACCGAGGTTCTAGTCTTGGCCGTGGCAATTTCTGGACAGTACGTGGGAAGTTCTCAATAAGGACGTCACTGGTCCACTGGATGAATTGCCTTTTCTACTTTATACAATGCTTAAATCTTACCGACATACGTGTGTATATATTGAGACTTGTGTTTTTTTCGAGATCGCAAATTTGATTTAAATATTTATTATCATCGCCTGCAAAACGAATTTTCGTTTAATGATATATATATATATATATATATATATATATATATATATATATATATATATATATATATATATATATATATATGTAACCCCTGAATCCATTTTGGTAGTGCAAAGTCTAAATTGCATTTCTTGAAATCTAAAGACTAGTTCCAAACTATTGATGTATTATTGTACCTCGTAAGGCAAAACGAATTTAAAATATAGTAAAATTTTCCATCCTCATATTTGATAATTCTATGTTTAATTGCATTATTTATTACGAGGAACAAAATGTTAATAAAAACTAGTACTAATTTTGAATCCTTTGGAACTTCATTACTGGTAAATAATGGACGAAATATAGTTCAGTCTGAAGTGACCACGGATTGTCCGTATGAAGGGTATTAAAATGTATTTTAACATGCTTGCGAAATTGTTTATGTGGGCCAATTCTTGAACAATTTTGTCTGTGAATTACGCTTCAAATCCGTTAGAAATGTTAAAAGAATATCGTTAATTAAGAATATTATAATTTATTTGATCTAGTAACTTGATCATATTTGTAGTAAGTGATCGATTTTGAGTAAATCTATATTGATAGACGCTTCAAAATTGAGACAAGGGTTTAATCTTTTTGAAAATTATGTTATCCTGAGCTTCAGTGAGTACTGGTAGAATCGCTGTTCCTCTTAGATCTATGATTTCATTTCGAGCTTTTGTTTTTCGTTATAATTTGAAGTGTATTTTTTTACTTTAATTGCTGTGAGTTCACTGACGAAATAAGTCTATTGACAGAAATGTTGGAAGGTCCATTGGATGTTTAAAATGGATACATCGCATGACCTTCTATATTACATTTTTGATATATGTTCATGTTTTAGACATTTTAAGTGATATCAATGTGATAATATTGGTGGAAATTGTATATTGCTCGTTCGTTATCTCACAAAATTCTAGTTTGCCAGATTTTCCAAGTTCTAGTTTAAAATCTGCATTTACTAGTCGTCCTTCTCTTCTGCTATTATAAATTTTCTTCCTTATTATAGAAAATGCTTTGTGATAAACATTATTTATCAAGTTAGTCCATCGAGCAAACAATTAATTAAATAAATATATTAATGAAAAGTGAAACTGTGCAGGTGTGGGCCTAACAAGGACTATAGATAGTGAAATATCCGTTATGGTGTTAGGGCTAATGCAGAAGCTGTATGCTTAAGATGAAGCATACTTAAATAAATAACGTACAGAATTGGCATGTCAATAATGACTTAAAATAGATGGAATAATGGTAAAAAGAGATTAACCATTTAATTTAGATCGTATATTGGAGTTGCATAATTGAATTATTAAAGCGGTTTAATGAATATATAACAATGAGAAAACGACTTATTTGCACGTTACAAGCAAAACCAGCAGTTAAAACCACTAAAGAATTTGGCTTTACAACAAATTAAAAGAATCAATATTACAAAAGGAGAAAATGAATAAAACTAGAAAAATATTGTTATAATTAACATAAATCTGGACAGTGTAAAAGTCGAACAGATAAACTGGAAATTTACAAAACGTACTTATTATTTCAAAATTTAAATTCGCGCAAATTGGAGTATATTATTGGTATGCTATTGATTAAATCCTCTAAATAAAACTTATTATTCCAGTTTTTTCACTTATGCAATAAATTGTTATTAATTTATTTGAATTAACACAGTTACCTAATGCATGGACATAGGGCATCTGAAATTTTAAAATATAATTCATAGTACCCTTTTTATGTGCAAAAAGAAAAAGAAATTTATCAGATACAAGAACGTTTCTTTCTCATTTTCTTCTCAAGTATCTACAAATGAACATCTCTTTATATATTAGATGAAATACAAAAAAAGTTGGAAAAATTTAAACACGGAGAGTGTGAAATAATATAATATAATTGTAACAAAGGTACCAATCAACTTAAACTAATCATCTGGAAACAAGGAGTGGTCATATCAAAATCGACTGCAGTATGCTGTGGAGGACAAGTTTTATGCTCTATATCCTCTCAGAAAGTAGTTATAGACATTTATTTCATAGCCGTAAGGGTCACGTCTGTCTGGCAATGCACCAGATTATTGTATGCTTTACCAACTTATGCTTATTTGAAAGAAGGAGAATATGAACAATAGAACTCATTGACGTAGAATGTTTGTGGTTGAAAAAGGCGTTTTAAAGGATATTTCTTATGATACCTTTTTTATCCTAAAACGGATCATACGGGCCCATTTGAAAAGTTCTGCAGTGACTTAATTAAGATGATGCCAAAAGTCAGTTTAAGTGGAAAATTTTATGTCTATTATCTTGATTTGTACGTAAAGTGGGCCAGAGTTGGGGTGTCACCATGTCTCCTGATTGACCAATATTGCAAAGATAAAAATTCATCGAGGTTACAATTGAATAATGAGAGAGAGGTATGAAAGCTGGAGATGACTGGTTTGCTAGATGTCACAACTATATCATCTGTTACTTTAAAAGGGGTAAACTGGCTGTTTGCTATCTGTATTTGTGATCGTATTTATCAAGTACCAAGCCCGACTGAACGCCTAAACAGATTTTTGCTTAGCCTCAAGGAATCTTTACTTAGCATTGTAGCCACATATCTTATGTTAAGGCAATCATTTATGAAATTCAATTCGCTGCTATAAATGTAATTAGTTATCGGGAAAAATATGTCTTATTTATTCACAATGGAATATTTATAATGAACCACAAGTGTAAAATATTATTCATGCTGTTTACTATTATTTGCTTTCAGCAGTGCATGCGAGAAACATTGTAATTTTATATGGCAAAATTTCTACAATTAAAAATAGAATTGTCAGGATGGTTGTGTTGACTACTACACAAAAACAAATATTTACTCAATTTTCAATACTTTTCAACCATAGAGAAGCTAATCCTTAACGACAAGTACAACGTAGAAGAAGAAAACTGTTATTACATTAAATCATTGCAAGTTCGTCAATGGAGTTTGCTATTGTTCATCAATTGCTGTTTTCCATTGAACTTAAGCTCGTCATTTATACTACATCCAAAAGTTTCATTAGGTTTGCAAACAATGAATGTCTTTTGTAAAGAAAACTTTTAGGCAAAATTGTGCGGTTATTTTAGATTTACGTACTGGTTCAATTAATACTTTGAAACGATTAGTTTTGAAATTACTTTGTGTATATATAAATTTGGCCAAACAAACCAAAATGCATGGCAGACTTGTAAATTAAGTCTACTTTTGATTCAAATATAAAGCTATATATAATGCGATCTGGTCACTACTATGTTCTTCCAATGCCATGTTGTAAAGTTTCTTTCGTTAAATGTGTTGATATGTTGAAATAAATCTTTGTTCATTTAAGCAAAAATAATGGAAGTTGAACACGCAGCAGTAAGTATGATTATCTGTAGTTTTTCACTTTCGGTGACTAGTTAAATAAAATGGGGTGGTTTTCAACTTCTGCTTTCGAGCTATATCTAACGAATTTTTATGAACACCGAAGCAATCAATGAATTTTTAAATGCATATCTTATAAACGTTTGACAACATATGAAAAAATATTATGTTCGTGATTGCATAGAATTTTGTCAGTCGACCATTCCAATTACATAAAATGCAAGAAAGCTTACAATAAGCGAGTCATAATTCTAACTTTTAAAACTTTCAGACATTCTATTCAGAGCATTTAAATCAAACTGTAGACTAATTTTTTTTAAATCTATAAGATCTGGCTTCGAAGTCTTTGATAAATGTAATTACATTCTCTGCTAAATTAACTCTTTTAAATTAATATATCATTCGTTTAGGATTAATTGAAATCGTTTTATAATTTTTGGTGAGCATTTTTGCTTTATTACATTCTGGTGTGAAATTTATTAGTTTATTTTTTAAATTTGACTAAAATTCTTTTTTTGCAGTAATAGTTAATTTAAATTTCAGTAGTAAAATATTAAACGTCGAATTTGACCCAATTCAGTTGAGATATATTGGTCTGGTGTACACAGTATACATTGATATCCATTATGTTAGTACCATGTACCAACTTGGAATCTGTAGTATTATTATCGTGTGCCTTTTCGGTACTATAATGTTGGTATCGGTTACATAAACAACAGCCATAGTGTAAGTATCTTTTACAGACACGGTACATATATTTTATAGAGTGAGTTAGCGTTGAAGTAGCATTGTCGAAACTATACGATGTTAGCTACTCTACAACAGCTTTACACATTCGTCTAGGAGATTGTATCGTCCTATTATCCCACATTCCTCACCCAAATATATAGTGGTTAAAGGGCATAATACCGGCTTCTACTGATTAGTCGCCAGTAAGCAAAAAACGAATGTGCATGAGATTATACTTTCTGTTCATGCTGTCTTTGGTGTATCCTTTTGGTCACAACTGAACTAATTTGTTACTAGGTTCGCAAGACCTAATACATACTTGCATAAGATTTTTTAGGTTGGATTTCCTTTCAGATAATTATACGAGCTGTAATAATTGGAGTCATAGACAAAAATGGTAAAATATTGTCGACGTATATAGCTTCACCGTTCAATTCTTCAGACAAGAATTCTCAATATACACTGTGTTCATATAAAAGGACAAATATAATTTGAAAATTTTATTCAACATAAGAAACATAACTAAATAATTGCAACGCCATTCTGACCGTCTGGGTGACTTAAATACTCGATTAATTAATTAAATAATGTACACAATACATATATATATATATATATATATATATATATATATATATATATATATATATATATATATATAATAAACTTGAAATAAGATAACCTAATTAACCAGTTTTTTATGTGCATCGTGTTGGTGGTCATAAAATCACAACATTATACATTAGTTTAGTAATTCAATATAAATTATAACTAATTAGTTTATAAAGATAATGGTGATTTTGCCAATATAAATCAATGCGCATACGAGTGTGTGAATTTATATACATAAAGTTGCAAGTTAAATAGAATAAAATTCCTGAACAATTAACCATGATGATAACGTTAAACCAGACAGTCAATCCGCTATGTATCGGCACTACTTTACGCTGATATAACTAGGCAGCCAGCTGTGTCTAGTTGCATCACAACAAAAACCGTTTAATTAAACTAAATTTAAGAATCAAAACCAGAACAAAATTAATTTGCAAAACTAATTAATGATGAAAATCATTGCGTTATTTAATAACAGATATGATTAGAAAATCTGGATAAGAGGAGGAACTTTTTTCGTCTTTATTTTTAATATGCTCTAATCTATCAGGAAAAAGAAAAGTGGCAATGCGTCAACTTGGAAAACAGAAGCAATTTTGTGGTTCAACAGGACAGGCTTACTGATAAGATTAGTCGTTATATCAACTTCGCAATCTTTATTAAGATTTTGTAAAGATAAATGTATCATTTAACTGTCAATTTATTAATTTTTGAGATGTCACAACACGGCAGTCGTTAAATAATTCTACGATGACAGAAACGCAATATTTCATAATTGAAGTAAATACTCACTAAATTATAACTGTAAAAATATCGCGTTATTTTGTCATTGCAACTTATATTCTTAATGATTGCTCCTGTCTTTTAATTGCATATTTTTGGAAAATAGCTTTCAGAAGCCAGAATAAAGTTATTGTTTAAAAATAGTTTATCTACCACTTCGTAAATTTAACTTTTTCATCTATATAACACTACAATGCAGCAAAAGTTTGTCGTAAGAATAATCTTTTGGTAAAATCACTTTTTAGTCACAAAATATCTTAATGAGAGTGCAAAACAAAGAGAAAAATACTAATGATAATATATGATGTTAGGTGAATTTGGGATCTTGTAATAAATCACATTTGGTTAAATGACAGTAAGTAGGCAATATAAGTGGTTTTTATTAACCCCGTTCATCGGTTGTTTAACACTGAGTTTTTTACCTTCAAGCATCTTTTTCTTAATAAATTTACGATGCTCTATGGTTAGGTTAATAATATTGCAAAAGCACTTGCCAATATTTCCGACTTGTTCAGATATTTATTGAAGTTGTCTTGGAAAACTAATTGCAGGGTGGAGAAATTATCGTCTACGTAATTGCTGCAGTCCGATGATGGTATGCTGATTAATAAATTTTTCAAAATATGCATCTGAGCTAAAGCGAAAATCAACATACATGTTTATAAAGCTGTTTGCGGTGGCAGCATAAATCAATCGTCTTATGTGTTTCAGTGGCATAAGGAAGAGGCGAATATTTGTTCGAATATGTGATCTCGGCTTAACTGCGCCGCGAACAGATATGGGATTGTAGAGTTATTTGCCCAAATTGTCAAAAAAATGGAAGTATGGTGTGATGGAATTATATGCTTAACTATGATTTTTTATACAATATTTAATTCTTCTTCGGTGCTGCAATGTATCATTTCTGGAAATTTTAACTTGTATTATGTCTACATCCAGTAATTTTGAGTATTAACAATAACTGCTTGGATTTCTAAGATTTTAGATCATTTACTAAAAAAAGCGAGTTAAGTATCATTTTGCACCAAACACAGCCTACAAAAAGAATAATACTATGACGAGTGCAGTTTTGTAAGAAAAATACTCAAAATCAGACGGATTTTCTTGTATTTAAATGCAGGTTACAAGTCAAAATTGGAAATTACAGTGGCCACTATTTTGAACAATTTCTCTATTTAGTTGAATAAAGGACTTTTTAAGTGAACTGAACATAACTCGATAAATTGAACTCACGAACGTGTGTACTATGTTTGTACTTCTGTTTCTATTTTGTCTTTGTATGAAAGAAACAAGTATTCTTACTTAAAACTCGATATTCGTTCTACATTTGATATTTAAAGGACCAGATATTTCTGTCATGAATAAACAATAAGTATTACTTTAATAAAGTTTACGGTCTTGTTATAAACACCTGACCCGTTATGTGCATGCATTTGTCAGTATAAACTAAGTATTGTATAGTGTAGTAAAGGCAATTCATCCAGTAGACCGGTTTCGTCCTTATTGGGAACTCATCATGTACTGTCCAGAATTTGCCGCGGACACAGCTCGAACCTGGACATGTCTGCTTTGGATTCTGGTGCTCTAACCACTGAGCCATCTTGCGACACAAAACACACAATTTTCAGTTATATACTAACTA
>JAQBSW010007015.1:0-44118 GCA_029291075.1 Eudiplozoon nipponicum
TAAGTAAGTAAGTAAGTAAGTAAGTAAGTAAGTAAGTAAGTAAGTAAGTAAGTAAGTAAGTAAGTAAGTAAGTAAGTAAGTAAGTAAGTAAGTAAGTAAGTAAGTAAGTAAGTAAGTAAGTAAGTAAGTAAGTAAGTAAGTAAGTAAGTAAGTAAGTAAGTAACTAAGTAAGAAGTAAAGTAAGTAAGTAAGTAAGTAAGTAAGTAAGTAAGTAAGTAAGTAAGTAAGTAAGTAAGTAAGTAAGTAAGTAAGTAAGTAAGTAAGTAAGTAAGTAAGTAAGTAAGTAAGTAAGTAAGTAAGTAAGTAAGTAAGTAAGTAAGTAAGTAAGTAAGTAAGTAAGTAAGTAAGTAAGTAAGTAAGTAAGTAAGTAAGTAAGTAAGTAAGTAAGTAAGTAACTTACATTTTTCCAAATGCTGTCAGCTTCGCTAGGCGAAATATTCTTATTTTTTCTAATTTAGGGCTCTTTGAAAATGCTCCCACTTAATAGCTTAAATTACACGCATCACTTGGAAGAGTTCTTTAACTGCTTACTTTTTGGTATTCTTCTCATTAACGTTTTCAAAACACGACATTACGCATTCAGAAATCTGTTTATGGATTCCTTCAATCATACTTATTTTTCATATAACTGGCCACACAAAATTAAGATTTGAATACAACTCAGCTATATTTGTTACTAGTGGCTAAGCCTTAATCGGGTGTACTATAGATAAGATCTCCAGACTTACCAGTCACTCGCACAAAGGATTAGGAATATGGATGAAAACATCTTAACAAAAACTAGTATTTAATTCGAAATCTAGTATTTAATTCGAAAAAACTATTTTCAAATGGGATCGAGATGTTACGCTCTTCCACAACCTGCGTACACTTCCACGAACAAAAAGCCATACCTGATTATTTCTTGGCGCATTTAATTGACCCAAGGTATTTATTTATTTTAATATGTACCGTTTAAAGTTTTACTATTTATTACTGAGATAGGTAAGGTATTTCATTGATCTCCTGCAAAATTCCTCTAAAACGAGTCATTGACTATTTATGCCGTAGCCTTACAATTTAAATTATTACTATCTCTTCGCTCTCTCCTAATTGTTCTTCCTCCTCGTCCCCTTCTCAGGCTTTTCTTCTTTTTACCTCTCTGTCCCTCTTCTCCACCTCTCTCTCTCTATCTCTCTCTCTCTCTCAAATAATTGCCTTCCACTCATCTGTTTCCTTCCTGTGGCTGTCCTCATTTTCTATATTTCTTCTTTCCCATTCTCTGCTTACTCTCCACCTTCTCTAACTTCATTTCACTCTTTCTATTTCCATGCTCTCACTTTAAATATATCTTCTCTACTGATTTTCTTCCTGTTTTTACGTCTCACTTTCAAAATTTCATGTCTTCTTTCTTCCTGCAACTTCTTTTTCAACCTTCTATAGCTCTTGACTGTCTTTCTCTTTTGTCTCTGCATACCGTTCCTTCCACTCACCAACTTGCTCCCACCTTTTCCGTTATATTGTTTTTCTTTCGCTTTCTTGAAATTATCTTTCCCATGTCATGCTATTCCTCTACATCCATTCCAACTTTTCCTCCGGTTTCTCTCCCTTATACCTATAATCTCTATCAGCTTACTCTCCTTTTAACCCCTACCCCCATCTTTTCTTTTGCCTTGTTGCCAATTTTCTCTGATTATCTCTCTCCTTATCAAATCTTTTGCTTGCATTTTCTCCTACAAGCTCGACATTTATCTCTCTTTCATCTCGCAATATTTCTACTTCCAATTTGTTTGCCTCGCTCTTTCTCTATTTTAATCACTTAGTCTCACGCTCGCTCCCTGTTTATCTTTCAATCTACTCACCTAACTAATCTAACCATATTTCTTTCCATTCTCTCTCTACAAATTCTATCTCCTATATTTAAATCCCAATGCCGACTGTTCACTGCATTTCCTCATTTTCCCTCTCACTATGTCTCTTGAATTTCTTCTTTGTCACTCTACCTCGTTTCTCCAACTTTGCTCGACTACAAGTATCTTATTTATTTTAATCAAGTATGCGAGCTTGAAGTCAACATCAAACCCATTGTATTCAAACAGGCGCACAACATAGCAAAACTTCCGTTAGTCACACGCACTGACGCGTTTCCACCTTCCATGATCGTCATCAGAGTACGACGGCAAACTGACTAGCGAGGATCAAACCGCATTGCATATATATGGAAAGCGAAATTAGATATGCGACTCTCACCTCTAGTAGCCTCGTATATATTGTTGTTGACTGGAAATGTTTGGCTGCACAATTTCTATGCAGTCAAGAACATTAGCTGACTGTAGCTATCAGACATCGTTGGTCTTTGAAAACCAAAACCATTTTTTCTCCCTGATTTTGTGAATAAACATTTCGACTATATTTTAACAAATTAACTGCTTGTTAGCCGAAATTTGGAAGAAATATTCATCAAGGCGTTTGCCACTATGCAGAGGATGACCGAAAACTAAAAAATAAATAAATACGCGTTTTTGTAAGAAATTTGTTTAAATAGAACCGGAACGGTATTCCATAGTAAACACGAACGAAAGTGGTGATTTCATGTACACGTGTTCCATGCTTACTTCTCATCAACAGTAGCGGCCAATAAACTACCTACCTTATGTTTATTTGCTAGCTATTGCTTTAAACGAACATTGGTTGTGCGGGTGATGATAAAAATTACTTTTAATCAAGACTGCGATTTTGATATAAACACCTGACCAATTATGTGCGTATATTTTTTAGTATAAACTAAGTATTTTATAGTTTATACTAACAAATTTATGTACATAATGGGTCATGTGTTTATATCAAAATCGCAGTCTTGATTTAAACTGATTATTATATCGACGAAACCGGTCTACTGGATGATTTGTTTTTTCTACACTATGGCTATTTAGTTGATAATAACCAATACACACACATATATATATATATATATATATATATATATATATATATATATATATATATATACATAATAGGTCAGGTGTTTATATCAAGATCGCAACTATGATAAAGTTAAAATAGTTGTGGCACGCGTGACTTCTGTGAGTAAAGAATAATTTGTTTTACATTGCAGAGGATTTTGCAAGGTTCGAATGATAGTAAATTCGTGACTCCTGTCAGTGCGTGCGAATGGCCGTAGTTTTTACAATATTGCTCGACGACAATAGGATTTGTGTTTACTTCAAGCTCGCAAACTTGATTTATAGAATTGTTACCACCACACGTTCAATCATTGATTGTTTAATTGTGGTGCGTATTTATATATGTGGCGAAAGCTGAAAACAGTTATTATTCGTGACTGCATAGAAATTGTGCAGCCAAACATTTCCAGTCAAGTTCAATGTATGCGAGACTGCTAGAGGTGAGAGCCGCATATCTAAATTTGATTTACATATATATTCAATGCTGTTTGATCCTCGATAGTCAGTTGGCCGTCGTACTCTGATGATGATCATGGAAGGTCGAAACGCGTCAGTGCGTTGCGGCTGGCGGTAGTTTTGTTTTGTTGTTCGACGACTGGTTAAATACAATGGGATTGGTGTTTACTTCAAGCTCGCAAACTTGATTTAAATAATTATTATCACCACCCACGCTATCAATTATTCTTAAATTGTACTGCTTATATATGTATATGTGGCGAAAGCTGAAAACAGTTAATGTTCGTGACTGCATAGAAATTGTGCAGCCGACATTTCCAGTCAAGTTCAATGTATGCGAGACTGCTAGAGGTGAGAGCCGCATATCTAAATTTGATTTCCATTTACATTCAATGCGGTTTGATCCTCGATAGTCAGTTTGCCGTCGTACTCTGATGATGATCATGGAAGGTCGAAACGCGTCAGTGCGTTGCGGCTGGCGGTAGTTTTTTTTATGTTGTTCGACGACTGGTTAAATACAATGGGATTGGTGTTTACTTCAAGCTCGCAAACTTGATTTAAAGAATTGTTACCACCACCCCCGCAATAAATTATTGTTAAATTGTATTGCCTATATATGTATATGTGGCGAAAGTTGCAAACAGTTAATGTTCGTGACTGCATAGAAATTGTGCAGCCGACATTTCCAGTCAAGTTCAATGTATGCGAGACTGCTAGAGGTGAGAGTCGCGTATCTAAATTTGATTTCTATATACATTCAATGCGGTTTGATCCTCGATAGTCAGTTTGCCGTCGTACTCTGATGATGATCATGGAAGGTCGAAACGCGTCAGTGCGTTGCGGCTGGCGGTAGTTTTGTTTTGTTGTTCGACGTCTGGTTAAATACAATGGGATTGGTGTTTACTTCAAGCTCGCAAACTTGATTTAAATAATTGTTACCACCGCCCACGCAATCAATTATTGTTTAATTGTGTTGCCTATATATGTATATGTGGCGAAAGCTGCAAACAGTTAATGTTTGTTACTGCATAGAAATTGTGTAGCCGACATTTCCAGTCAAGTTCAATGTATGCGAGACTACTAGAGGTGAGAGCCGCATATCTAATTTTGCTTTCCATTTATATGCATTGCGGTTTGATCCTCGCTAGTCAGTTTGCCGTCGTACTCTGATGATGATCATGGAAGATCGAAACGCGTCAGTGCGTGCGATTGGCGGTATTTTTGCTAAGTTGTTGGGATTGGTGTTAAATTCAAGCTGGCAAACTTGATTAAAATAATTGCTACCAACATGTTTGACAATTAAGATATATCCGGCGGGTACCACGCCCAATTATACCTGCTATTTCAAGTGAACTTACTAGGAACATTAAGTATGTTTTTACAGTTATCACTTGCCCAATTTATCAACTGTCAACAATACGTTGTTTAAACATTATAATGGCAGATTTTGAATTCGTGCTAGACTGTAAAATGTATTTTAATTAACAATTACACTTCTCCAATGTATAATGAACAAATTTCCTGGTGTAGCAGTTTATAATCTAATTATAAATAATTTATTTATTTAAATTAAGGTTGTGAGCTTTGTATAAGCATCAATCCCATTATAAATATATATTAGAGTATAAGCTAAGCCTTGTACAAGGTAGCAAATGCAATTCAACCTGTAGATCGGTTTTTTCATTACTAAGATCTCTTTAAAAACTTTCCAGAAATTCGCTGCAAACTTGAGCACATTTGCTTCGGATACTGTGACACTATAATCTGCCACGCCCTATCGCAAACCACACGCAATTTTTAACTGTATTGTAATTTATGCTCTTTTATTGGCCTTCCTTTTATGTTGAGCGTATGCAGCATCTCTTTAGACTTGAAGTTCCGACTAGCCACCTCAACCTTTTATTTTAGAAAAAACAACACGCCGTCTGCGGAACTAAATTTCACAATGAACGAAACTACGAAATGAAAACCACGCATATCGAAATGTAAATAGATAGAATGCTGCTATAATATCCGCTTTTTTACAACAGTTATTCCGATAAATTTACCGCTGGTTGCCAGGCGGTCGCTGACATGATGTTATTGCTCAATGCACAAAATGCATGAGTGTTTTCTTCAATTATTTTTCGCATCTAAAGTTGATTGCACCGTCAATTTGTCTCTTAGGCCAGTTGCTATTGGCAGGCGAGAGGCCAACTGCATGTGTCGAGTGAATTACGCCTTATCCTTATGCTAATTTTGGTATAATAATATGAACTGACGGGCTAATTTCTAAGCCGTGTCTAACGGAAACACGTTGGTACAGTTCTCTGGTTGTCACGCAAGCGAGGAAAAAATTTTATGCCACCCTTGACTTATGCCAATTTTCTGACAGTAATACACAATTTTACCACCTCTAATTAATAAAATAATTGACCCTTTCATTCCCCCAGTTCTATTCTGCGTCAAACTTAACCTTACACTATATGAGTAGGCAAAACACATTTATCCGTAGAGGTCAATCAGAATGAAAGTATCTAGTCATTCTCAGCGACAAACGATGTCATTTATTTTGTGTTACTTCAATGTATATTTACTTATTCGTTATATATATATATATATATATATATATATATATATATATAATTTAATTGAACATTGGTTTGTGTTGGTAGTAACAGGTATTATAATCAAGGTTGCGATCTTGATATAAGTATCTGACCCATTTATTACTTGCACATGTCAGTATAAACTAAGAATTGTATAGTGTAGAAAAGGCAATCCATCCAGTAGGCCAGTTACGTTCTTGTCGAGAACTCATCATGTACTGGCCAGAATTTGCCGCGGACAGGACTCGAACCTGGGCACGTCTGCTTCGGAATCTGGTGCTCTAACCACTGAGCCACCCTGCCGCACTCGAAACTGCACACAACTTTCAGTAATATACTAACTAATGTAACTTGGTTAGTCTATTCGTTCTTCAGGTGGAGCTCATATGCCATCCATTTAGACCCAAAGTTTCAACTAATCATCCGAAATCTGCTATTACATGAAAAAGTGCAGGCAATACGCTACTTGGATTGCGCAGTGGATAAAATGAAAGAGTCTGAACTCAATTTACCTGGGTTCGTAGCCTGACTGTGGCAATTATGGTAAGTAAATCATATATGAAAAATTAAAGCGAAACTGGTCTATTTAATGAATTGTGTTCCTATATTATTCAATCTTTACTTTGTACTAACTACCTGCCATACATCCATATATATATATATATATATATATATATATATATATATATATATATATATATATATATATATATATATATATATATTGATAGTTTCTAATTTCACCATTTTTTTAAATATAAGAACAAAACAACGTACTCCATGGAATAACATTTATTAATAAATCTTATTTCTACCAGTATCTACAGCCATTGTTCTGAAGCCCTGCTTAAACGTGCAGAAAATAATTCAAAAAGAAATTAAATTGGAATGGAACAAAGACATAACCGACATGCCTTTAAAAATAGCCAACGCTTCGCAATATACGACACATACATCAATTACGGATGCAATTATAATGAAAGCGATGACACACCAAATGACGTTACGCAAAAGAAGTGGTCTAAATTGCGCAAAAGCAGTGGTCTAAATTGCACAGCAAACGAGAGGAGAGCTTACAACACATGTACAGTGGGATCGGATGAACGGATATACTAACGAATCCAGAACAATGGCTGTAGATACTGGTAGAAATAAGATTTATTAATAAATGTTATTCCATGGAGTACGTTGTTTTGTTCTTATATATATATATATATATATATATATATATATATATATATATATATATGCGTATGTATTAATTAAACACTTCTTCAAGGAGTCTCGATCAGAATCGGGCATTATATGCTCGCGTTACCTTTCAGAATCTTTTTGCGTCCATTACTTACATTATTTCTCTCTAGTTACAGAGTATACTGCTTGTATCTAGCAAATTAAAGCTGGCAATCTCTCAAAGCATGTTTTCGTAGGACTACTAATTTTTCATATTTTGTCTTGTTCATTATTTACAATCTAATGTAAAATAAATTATAACTAAATGCATCGGGCATTTGTGATACCACCTATTTCTGCGTGCTTTCTGGAATAATAAAATGACATTAAACCTTTATTTCTTAGTGAAATAAAATTGAGTAATGAAATTTTTTGATCAATTTTTATTGAGTTCTCTCCGTGTTTTACATCCATTTGTTGAACGCCTGCTTTGACGGACTAAACCTGGTTTCGTGGAAAAGATTCGTTTAAAATAATTAAAGCTGAAGAACGATTGTAAAGTAGAAATCTTTTGATATATCCGTTTTGTTTCAAGGTATTGTATTTTAATGACCCATTGGAAGAAAATGTTCAGATTTTAGCTAATTATATTGCAGTGCGTTCACCTTTTGCTTAGCTGAGTGAAGCGAAATCGAGGACATTTGTTTAGTTGCATTGTCCTGATATGCATTTCAATTTTAATTTCCAAATATAAAGGAAATTAGATAGTTTTAGAATGGGCTACATCACATAATTGTATTATAACTCTAAATAAATAGCAGAAAAAATAGAAATATGAATAATTAATAAATTAGTATTATAAAGTAAGCAGGTTAACGAATGAATAAATAATTAGAAATACATATAATTTGAAGTAAAGTTCAACGGGCGTATATATATGTATAATGTGGCCAGATCTTTCGTTATGTATATAACAAAATAAAACATATTGCGAAATCGTATGGAAAATATTATAGGTTCCAAGAGAATTCAATTTATTTACAACAATATTTTGTTTGAGATATATATATATATATATATATATATATATATATATATAGGTGTGTGTCTTTTGTGTAATTCATGTAGTTATATATATATATATTTTTTGAAGAATACATAGATCAATTGATACGTGTATATATATATATATATATATATATATATATATATATATATTGTGTATGTGTATGTTTATCGATGCATATAGCTAAATTGACAGAAATTTTAAATGATTATTCAAGCACACACCACCTACAAATACTCCCTCAAATTGGCGTGAATTAGGAAGAATGGTGATAATGGTGTAGGGCGGTAAATAGATGATTATTTTGACAGATGGATTGATGTATTAATAGATGAACTACTGAACTGACTGAAATGTAGAAATATAAATTATCATTAAAGTAGATTTAAAGATGATCGGTCATTCCAATAGTGCGTTAACTGAAATATTTGGTATTTGTTTATTAGAGAGATTGATAGACATTGTGGGAGGAATACTGGGTCAAATTTTCTTCCCATTAAATAAAATCTTTAATAATATTGAAAATGTCCAACTTGGGGCGTGACCTTTTCAGGTTTTTGCGCATTAGTGAGAACTACAAAGACTTGTTGGAACATTAGAATTTTTTCTATGTTCAGTAGCCAATCAATACTAAAGTTAAATCGATGAAAGGAATCCGCGTATTAAGTAGCCTTTATGTCTGTAAAAAATTCATTACTATCACTTTATTTATTTAAATGTTAAATATTGTATGCACAAGAAAAGTTATACATAATATTTATATTAAAATTAATTAAAGTTTGTTTCTACTTCGTTTGCGTTATCCTTTGTAGAATCCCGTTACCCTGAGCAATGTTGATGAGACCGCAATGAACCGACATTTGTATAACTAACAAAAATTGAGAGCAGTTGAAATAATGGGATAAATACACTTTTCATGTTGTCAAAGTTTATGTGAAATCCAAAAACTCAGAGTGAACTTGAATTAAAGAATTGTAACCACTACTTGCGCAATCAATGATTTTTTAATTGTACTATATATATATATATATATATATATATATATATATGTGTGTGTGTGTGTATATATGGCGAAAGCTGCAAAAACTTTACGTTCGTGACTTCATAGAAATTGTACAGTACAGTCCAGGCTGTGTATGCAGAACTACTAGGGTGAGGCAGCATATCTCATTTTGCTTGCCCTGTATAAACATTGTAGTTTGATCCTCATAGTCAGTTTTATGTGATCTAAGATGAAAATGGAACGTCGAAACGCTTCAGTTCTATGTTGTTCGGCGTCTTTAAATACAATAGGATTCATCCTCGAACCTGGACACGTGTGCCTCGATAACTGCTAATCCAAACACAGAGCCACTCTACCGAGAGTTTCACACGTGTTTTACTCATATGCTAACTCAAGTATTTTGGTTAGTCCTTTCATCAGGCGGAGCCTATATGAAATCTCTTCAACCCTTGAGTTTCAAATAAGCAACTAAAGTATTTGCATTTTATTACAGGCGCAACACTTTCTTGGGAAATGGTATTAAATTAAACATTTATATAATTAAACGATCATTGATTTCGCTAGCGGTCATAAACAAAAATTCCATTTAGTTTATATCCTACAGTATAAACAAAGCATCGTTTAAAGTAGTATACCGGTTTTGTCTTAACTGGGATCTCTTCAGATGTTGTCCAGAATTTGCCGCGAGCAGAGCTCAAACATGAGAACGTCCGCTTCTGTGGCTGTGACTTCAAACACCGAGGCACCCTGCCGCATGCTACACACAATTTTTATTCATATACTAACTCATGTTCTTTGGTTAGGATTTAATTCATAAATTTCGTACCTACCGGTGACTCATCAGTAGGAGCCGTTACTGCGCAAAATACCAACTTTATATTCGGTTAAGTATTGTGAGACAGTTAAACGATACACACTCCTATACGCGTGTGTATTCATGCATTAATGATGTTTAGATCAAATAAAGTGTTCGACTATGCGATTTCAAATCCGAGTGAATATTTATAATAGGTACTGAGACCGTAAAGTGTACCAGCACATTGGTGTTTTAATTATCAGGAAGAACGAATCGCATTGGTAAAAGAGATGATAACTTTTACTCGTACCGAACTAGTTATATCTTACAGATTCTATTTGAGCTCATTTTTTACTAGGTATGCAATACCTAATAGGCACTTGCGTAATTTAGTACTGCGCAATAAAGGATATACAACAAGGGCGACATTTCTAATGTGTCAGCCTGATTATGATGATTTAATATTTGAAAAGTCCTATTCTACAGAGGTATAAATTTTTAAAATTGAATGGTTTGTTAAATCTGCATTTATCAGCTAACACTTTGAGAGTAGTTGTGAATGAATATTACTCAACAATATGAAAAATGTCATAGTTTCTATGCCATAGAATAATAAAATTATTATACTTCCTACATCATACATGGATAAATTTGTACCGTTTCGTTAAGATTATTAATGAATGTGAGTTTAATGAAAGGAATAATTTTGCAAGCATTGATTTGGAATCAGTGTACGTCAATATATAGTACCCAAATCAATTAAATTTTTGTGATGTTTTATGATGGGTCACACGTTAATCTAGAAGGGAATAAATCTTCGATTTGACATATTATTAATGATATGATGAACATATGCTTAGCTTATACTTATTTTTATATTTAGCAGATAAATTCATAAGCAAATAAGATGTGTCCAAATAAAAAAATTTCGCTTCCGATTGCATTGATCTTCCTGCATTACATGCAGAAATATTTCGAATATATATTGCCTGGAAAGCCCAAGTTATACGTATAATTCTTGAATGACATATTTTCATGGAGATGACAATATGAAAGATTTCCTAAACTAAACTAATCAAGTAAGTCTAATGGACTTTTTTACTGAAAATATATCATGAGAAATACACTCCCACGTGTACCTTCATTAATAAAAAGTCAAATCATCAGAAAAGAATTAAAATCAGTAACTTATATTCAGTTAAAATCAGAAGATTTTGGGAGATTCAATTAGTTAGGCTTGAGAAAATATTCAAATCTAAATGGTATCCTCTTAAAAAACAGTAGCAAATGTTTGGACTAACGCATTTTTTGTTAAAGAAAGAAAACTACTGGGGAAAAAACTGCTTCAGTCAAAACCAAATCAGTTAGTTTCAATTAATCCAGTTTTGCAAAAAAACTTTTCATTTAATAGAAAAGGTTGACAACTTCCTAAGTAATTATGTATTAGGTTTTGCGAACCTAGTAACAAATTAGTTCAATTGTGATCAGAAGGATAAACCAAAGGCAGCATTAACGGAAAGTATAATCTCATGCACATTCGTTTCGTGCTTACTGGCGACTCATCAGTAGGAGCCGGTATTACGCCCTTTAACCACTATATATGTGAAATGTGTAAGTTATTTGTCCTATTATCCCATTCTTCACCCAAATATATAGTGGTTAAGACTATGTCTCAACTCCTACTGATAATCGCCAGTAAACCTGAAACAAATGTGCATAATTTAATCCATTCTTTATTTCCTCTGGTCACAACTAGTATTGTTACAAATTCACAACACATACTTGCATAGTTATTAGTTCTCCGCAACAAACAGAAAATAACTTCGTAAGTGAACTTAATTAGAATTTGAACAAAAAACGATCGTAGTTTTAAGGTTACACTGAATCCAAAAGTGAACAGGCAATATTGTATCATTAAAATTCAATATGCGATAGATTTGAAAACAATTATTTACAATGCTTGATAAACTTCTAAATCAATCGGAGAATTTTAGGTCCCACGTAGAATGTGTAACCTCATTCATTTGGGTGGTACCACACACACACACACACACACACACACACACACACAAATCAAGTAAGAGTGGAGGAAAATTGAAAAACAGGTTAATATCGACATGCTGATGGATCTGATTTGCAATTGTAAAAGTAGAGCCGGGACATACAGTTAACTGAAATTGCTTTAGTAGTTTACTCGAAGAACTTGAGAAAAATTGTTGACCGATGAAGCGTTCTGACGATGTAACATCTGTAACCTCATTTCTGTTGTTAAAACCATGCAAAAAATTCAGGTAAGGAAAGAGAAACATAGAAAAACAGATTAATTTTCACATACTGCAGTATATCATCCTTTGAATGTTTTTGGAGTGCTAGCTTCATATTTTGAATCTCCGCCATTGGTGGTCGCGGGTTGTCACTTTGCATTATCAGACTGATCCCCATTACCAAGTACGCATCTGTTTTGTCTTCGATCAGGCTGGGTGCGTATTCGACCCTCTCTTTCGAAAGCTTCAACATCGTCCATAATAACCGCTGGAAATGAGGTGCGATCTAATCTTCGTTGACTGGCCGGTTTCGCAAAGATCAGATTGATCCCCATTTCCAAGTACGCATCTGTTTTGTCTTCGATCAGGCTGGATGCGTATTCGTCCCTTTATTTCGAAGGCTTCAACATCGTTGACTGCCCCTAATCAATCGCATCACATAGCAAAACTACAGTCACTCACACTTAATGACGCATTTCAAACTTTAATGATAACTAATTTAATTAAGGTTGCGATTTTGATATAAATACTTTACCCATTATGTACATACATTTTTCAGTATACACTAAGTATAGTATACTGTAGAAAAGGCAATTCATCTAATAGACCGGTTTTCTCCTCATCACGTACTGTCCAGAATTTTCCGCGGACGGAGTTTGAACTTGGGCAGGTCTGCTTTGGAATCCAGTGCTCTAACCACTGAGCCACTCTGCCGTTAGAGGACCAGATTCCGAAGCAAAAGTGCCAAGGTTTGAGCCCTGTGTACGACAAATTCTGGACAGTACGCAATGAGTTTGAAATAGGGATGACATCGGTCTGCTGGATGATTTGCACTTTCTACAAAATGCGATACTTAGTTTGTACTGTCAAATGTATGTGTATAATTGGTAAGGTGTTCATTTCATGGTCGCAACCTTGATTCAATTATTTTTTATCATCGTCCGCGCAACCAATTTTGGTTTCCAGCCATGCATCCAGCCGTCATACATTTATAACTAACAGTTAAATACTGTTTGTTGCGAAGAACTAATAATATATGCAAGTATGTATTAGGTTTTGCGAACCTAGTAACAAATTAGTTCAGTTGTGACCAGAAGGATAAACCAAAGGCAGCATGAACGGAAACTAAAATCTCATGCACATTCGTTTCGTGCTTACTGGCGACTCATCAGTAGGAGCCGGTATTACGCCTTTTAACCACTATATATTTGGTCGAAGAATGTGGAATAATAGGACGGTACAATCTCCTTGACGAATGTGTAAACATGCAATAGTGAAGCTACCATCACATAAAGTCTACGACAATGCGACTTCAACGCTAACTCACACTATATAATATATATACCGAGTCTGTAAAGGATACTAACACTATAGCTATTGTGTTAGTAACTGATACCTTTTTTGAAATCGATGAGTACCGGATACTAACACTATGGTTTCTGAGTCGGTACATGATACCAACCTGATGGATATAAATTTATGCTAAAGTTCACCCAAATTGAGAATTACAACAATTTCCGAACACCTGTTACTCCAGTTAAACCATAAACTCTGGCCTTCATCGATATCAGTTATCACATTTCGCGGTAAGCATGACATCATTCAATTCAATATATTACAGTTAAA
The DNA here is from genome assembly GCA_029291075.1 of Eudiplozoon nipponicum. Classification (NCBI taxonomy): domain Eukaryota; kingdom Metazoa; phylum Platyhelminthes; class Monogenea; order Mazocraeidea; family Diplozoidae; genus Eudiplozoon; species Eudiplozoon nipponicum. The sequence continues at coordinate 13,915 of JAQBSW010007015.1, forward strand.
TACTGTTTGTTTCGAAGAACTAATATATATGCAAGTATGTATTAGGTTTTGCGAACCTAGTAACAAAATAGTTCAGTTTTGACCAGAAGGATAAACCAAAGGCAGCATGAACGGAAAGTATAATCTCGTGCACATTCATTTCGTGCTTACTGGCGACTCATCAGTAGGAGCCGGTATTACGCCCTTTAACCACTATATATTTGGTCGAAGAATGTGGAATAATAGGACGGTACAATCTCCTAGACGAATGTGTAAACCTGTAATAGTGAAGCTAACATCATCTAAAGACAACGACAATGCGACTTCAATGCTAACGAATGTGCATGAGATTATACTTTCCGTTCATGCTGCCTTTGGTTTATCCTTCTGGTCACAACTGAACTAATTTGTTACTAGGTTCGCAAAACCTAATATATACTTGCATACATTTATAACGTTTGGAAGTTCCTTCATGCACCTTTCACCCAAAGTAGTCTCTCATATATTACACTTGACTGAAAATATCGACTTAAAAATTTCGATGCAGTCAAAAGCATAATGTTTTTACAAATTTAGCGGGACGCATTTAAGTTTTACGTTCATAATTTATTGATTATGTGGGTGGTTATAACTGTCATTTAGGTCAACTTCGCGAGATTGAGATCAATAAAAATAATGTTTTATGTAATCAATTATATAGCCTAACAGCAACACCGTTAACCACATTTGCTTACGTAATCTGCTCTTTTTAGCCATCACCAAATTGCAACCTAACGGAATTTCGATATTTTTCGAAAGTCACAAATGCACGCCTTAATTTCATTGCAGAACGTCCATATAATTAAGTTTTTTTGCCATAACATTGAAGAAAATTGAATGTTACCAGACCTGTTCTAAAAAAGGCCGAATAAAATTGTCAGTTAATCAGATACTGTTCGTTTAACTGAAATGGTTATAATATAAATTCTGCCTGAATTCAATCCGTCTGAATTATAAAGGTGAAATCTGAAACAAACAGTTTGGGTAACAAATTCTATAATAATGGCTCGCTGTTGTTTACAATACAGTGTCGCTAAAAAGTAAATTTTATAAGATTGCAATAGCTACATATACTCCAAAATGATATACTACAGTCAGCGTGAACGAAAGGTACAATCACAAGTACACATGCGTTCTGTGCTTATTGACATCTCATCAGTTACAGCCGTTACTGCGTAAATCTATCGTAGATTCGGTCAAGAAAAGGGGGACAGTTGGACGTTAAATCTCTCATAGGGTGTGTATCTAATCAGTAATGCAGTTAACCTCAAACGAAGTCTTCGACAATGCGACTTCAAAGCCAACTCACTATATATAACACATCCCGACCCTGTAAAATTTACTAACACAATGGTTTTCAAAATTCCGTGCGTGTACATGGTGCAAACCCAATAGATTTTTTTAAATACCTTGTCAGCACCGAATACGAAATCCACTGCTTTCGTTTCCAGTACTGGCTCGGCATTTGAAAACTATTTTGTTGGTACTATGAATGGTCTCGTTATATTCAAAACCATTATGTTCTTACCATTTACAGGCTCGATATTGTAAAAACCATTTCTTGGTACTCATAATAGTCTCAGCATACATTATACATATTGAGTTGGCTTTGAAATCACATTGTTGAATACTTTATAGGACGTTAACTTCATTACTGCTCGAATACACACTCGCATTGGAGACCTTAACGATAAACTGTTCCACATAACTTGGCCAAATCTACCATAGGCTTAGGATGTATACCGATGCTTACTGATAAGACGCCAGTAAGCAAAAAACGCATTTACACATGAGCTTATACCCTCTGTTTATGCTGACTTTGGTAATCGTTTTTCGTCTATTTTAATCAATTTGTTACTATAATTAAATGAATATTGGTTGCGCGGGCGATGATAACAATGACTACAATCACGGTTGCGCCCTTGATATAAACACCTGATTCATTAACTACTTACATGCATGTCAGTATAAACTAAGAATTTTATAGTGCAGAAAAGGCAATTCATCCAGTAGACCGGTTTCGTCCTTATTGGGAACTCATCACGTACTATTCAGAATTTGCCGCGGACAGGGCTCGAACCCGAGGCACGTCTGCTTCGAAATTATTTGTTCTAACCACTAAACCACCTTGCCGCCTCCTGCAGACAATTTTCGGTTATAGGCTAGTTCATGTTGTTTGGCTAGCTTTTCGTTTAGTTACAGCCTATATAGCCTCCCTATAGAAGTGCAGTCCCAAACAACCGATGTTCTCTTAATTACATAAATGTTCATTTCAATACCACTTCCCGATGTGGAGTGTGGTAAGTTATATAATGACGGATTGGAGATGGTTAGTGTGAAATGAAGTTATTATTTGATGCCGTATGGGCTCCTAATTACAGAAAAGCTAACCAAGTAACATTAAGTTATTCTGTAGTTGAAAATTGTGTGTAGTGTGCGGTAAGTGGCTTAGTGGTTAGGGCACCAGATTCCGAAGCAGACGTGCCAAGGCTCGAGCCATGTTCGCGGCAAATTCTGGCCAGTTCGTGATGAGATTTTAATAGGGACGAAACCGGTCTACTGGATGAATTTCCTTTTCTACACTATACAACTCTTAGTTTATACTGGCATATGTATGTGATTAATGGATCAGGTGTTTATATCAATATCGTAAACTTGATTATAGTTATAGTAATTTTTTACTATGTTCACAAAACCTAGTACATATTTGATAAATTTATGCCATTAACTAGCATGTTTATAGTTTGTATTTTTTCCTAAGTTACTTCCACATCTATGATAGAGCAAATATTCTAAATGTTTACTAACAAAAAAATTATCTTTACAGTGAATTGTAAAAATGCACATTTATCATCAAGAAAATGGCGTTGACGAACACATTTTATGTCCCACATATTTCTTTCTTTGTGAGCATTTTTCTTGTCTGTTTCCGGTTACAAAATTCTTAAAGTCTCCATAAGCGCAGGCATGCCCAAATTGATGGTTAAGTACATATAATAAATCAGCCGTTAAATGGAATAAGAATTGAAGCATACGCTAAAAATAAAGGCTTGTTTTACATTGTTGCATAGAAATGGTGCAAATGTACTTTGTGAGAACAATGACAATAGGTGTAAACAAGACAAATGTATACAATCACTTAAATAAATCTTTAACTTAGCTTTGAGCTAGTATATTAAGATTCAGAGTTATGCAACACATGACGTACGCCGTCAAATCCATACACTACATACGACAGCAAATATTTATCCAATCTTTCCTTCAGGCATATACTCCTAGCCGTCATTTACGGACTAGAATTTCATCAAGTCATAAAAAACCAGTCATTACCCGTCAAGTACAATGAAATCGTAGTAAGTGATGTTCAATTAAAGCGTAGTTGCAGGACTTGGTTGAATATGTGTAGCTGTTTTAAATTAAAAATCGAGTAAGTTTATCTATTTAACTCAAGTTTGCGATCTTGATAAAGTATAAGCAATGCGTTTTATAATGTAAAAAACCAATTCATCCAGTCACACATTTTCGTCAATTTTAGGATCTCTTCACGTATCATCCAGAATTTGTCTCCAAGAGAGCTCAAACCTTTGAAAGTCTGCTGCTCAAGCCACTAAGCCACTCTCCAACAGGTGTCTGTTCAATTATCCAAAATTGGGTGCAGTAAGTTGGAAACTTTGGTCTAAAAAAACGCTATATAGGCTCTACTTAAAGGAAAGGCTAACGAATAAACATTAGTTAGTGCATAACTGAAAAATGTGTGTAACTTGCAACAGGGTGGTTCAGTGTTTAAAACAGTAGACACGAAAAACCGACCTATCCACGTTCGAGCTCTGTTCGTGACAAATTCGGGACAATACGTAAAGTGTGTCCAATAAAAAATAATATGGTTTACTAACCGAACTGCCTTATCTACATTATAGAATGCTTAGTTTGGACTGACAAATGTATGTATTCATTTGGATTGACGCTTATATCATGATGGCAACCATGATTTAATAAGATTATATATTTAAATCAAATTTACGGGCTTCATATAGACACAAATATCATTATTGAAACATTTATAAGTATAAACTAAGCATTGCCTAAAATAGCGAATGCAATTCGTCCAGCAGACCGGTTTCGCCTTTTATCGGGAGCTCGTGAAGTAATGTCCAGAATTTATACGCCAACAGGATTTGAATCCGGGCACATTTGCTTCACTATCTTTAGATTTTCTCCACAGCGCAAAACTGTGCTTATAATTCTTATAATCAACCGCGAAACTAATGCCTGACTAATCGTATTAAGCTTGATTACAGTACTACCCTTCCAAATGTCTTGGTTTCTGTTCAATAACGACAGCTTGTGGGTAGTCAGTTGGAAATCGATGTCGAAAGGTTTGGTGTATAGGCTCCAACAGAAGTAAAAAACTAACTAATTACGTATGTTCGTTTATAATTGAAAATTGGGCATAATTTTGTAGGGCGTCACAGTGGATAGAGTTCCACAAGTTAGAGCAAATGCGCACAGTTTCGGTCCCTAAATTTACGGCAATACAATTCAACAAAAATTGATCGTTCGGATGGAGGTAACAATTCTTTAAATCAAGGTTGCGAGCTTCAATTGAACACCAATCTCATTGTATTTAACCAGTCGTCGGACAACATAGTAAAACTACCGCCAGTCGCATGCTCTGACGCTTTACGAAGATTCATGATCATCATCAGAGAACGATGGCAAACCGACTAGCGAGGATCAAACCGCATTGCATATATATGGAAAGCAAAATTAGGTATGCGGCTCTCACCTCTAGTAGTCTCGCATACATTGCACGTGACTGGAAATGTCGGCTGCACAGTTTCGATGCAATCACGGACACAAATTTTTTACCCCTTTCGCCAAATCTACATATATTGGCAATAAAATTCAACAAAACTGATTGCGCGGATTGTGATAACAATTCCTTAAATCAAGTTTGCGAGCTTGAAGTAAATAACAATCCCATGGTATTTAACCAGTCGTCGGACAACAAATGTTGTCCGAGACTACTAGAGGTGAGAGCCGCATATCTAATTTTGCTTTTTATATCTATGCAATGCGGTTTGATCCTCGCTAGTCAGTTCTCCGTTGTACTCTGATGGGCTCATTAAATTCACTTTTGTGGCCTCTTGATATCGATTTATTTAAATATCGAGCCGCGAGACAGTTCAACATTTTTTACATTCCCTTTTTTTACTTATGGTATTTGTTTGCTGTGGATTTTTGGATTACCTGCCCATTAATTGAAAATAAATCGCCAAATATAGGTAAAGCCGTCCAAATGTCTCTTCTGGACGATCTTGGTTGAATTTTTGAAACAAACCGAGGCATTTTAGAAATTGACACCTCTGTTTTACAATTTTATATTACTAAAGTAAATTTAAAACGCCCATGGTCTTTGAACATTGGCAATTCCAAAGCAGCAGTTTAGAAAGCTGGCGAGGTTAGTCTGCTACATTTATCAATTGACATTAGACTGGTATTTTAGCATGTCACTTTTGAGATCACGCCAATTTGGAATATGGTTATGGTTAAAATAATGAATTTTTTTATTTTTCAAATTTACATCGCATATTGAAACGCGACGCACTGCATAGCGGGACACATTTAGTCTCTAGCGCTTGTCAGGTAAGTGCGGCATCCTCGATCGCATCTTCCATTGAGATGTTTCTCTGTTGGCCCCACTTGACTCTTATGCTGTGTTGCTGCGCTCATAATATCTACGAGGACGCTGTAATCAAATGGGAATCGGCAATAGTCCTATCCTGCATTTACCGGCAATCGATATTTTTACGGGAATCTGGATATCAAGAATTAATGGAATCTGACCAGTCAACTCAAAATATATCGCGTGAGAAAGCCATTCACCCGCTGACACCATAACAGTCAAGATGGCATAACTTACAAAAAGGCTAAATAAAGTACTATAATCAAAGTTGCGGTCTTGATACAAGCACCTGACCCATTAATTACTTACATAGGTCAGTATAAACTTATAATTGTATAGTGTGGCAAAGGCAATTCATCCAGTAGACCTGTTTCGTTCTTCTTTGGAACTCATCACGTACTGGAATGAATTTGTTGTGGGCAGGGCTCGAACCTGGGCACGTCTGCTTTGGAATCAGGTGCTCTAACCACTAAGCCACCTTACCGCACACTACACACAATTTTCAGTTTTATACTAACTAATGTAACTTGGTTAGTCTATTTTTCTTCTTTTAGGTACAATCTTCTAGACAAATGTGTACCGTCCTATTATTCCACATTCTTCGACCAAAAATATATAGTGGTTAAATGGCGTAATACCGGCTCCTACTGATGAGTCGCCAGTAAGCACGAAACGAATGTACATGGAATTATACTTTCCGTTCTGGCTGCCTTTGATTTATCCTTCTGGTCACAACTGAACTAATTTGTTACTAGGTTCGCAACACCTAATACATACTTGCATTTATATTAGCTCTTCGCAACAAACAGTATTTAACTGTAATATATTGAATTGAATGATGTCGTACTTACCGCGAAATGTGATAGCTGATATCGATGAAGGAGACAGAGTGTATGGTTTTAACTGGGTAACAGATTCGAAATTATTGTAATTATCAATTTAGATTGAACTTTAGCATAAATTTATATCCATCAGGTTGGTATCATGTACCGACTCAGAGCCAATGTATCTTTACAGACTCGGTATATATATTATACAGTGAGTTAGCATTGAAGTCATTGTCGTTGACTTTAGATTATATTGCTTCACTATTGCAGGTTACATTCGCGTCTGGAGATTGTACCGTCCTATTATTCCCATTCTTCTACCGAAATATATGGTGGTTAAAGGGCGTAATACCGGCTCCTACTGATGAGTCGCCAGTAAGCACGAAACGAATGTGCATGAGATTATACTTTCCGTTCATGCTGCCTTTGGTTTATCCTTCTGGTCACAACTGAACTAATTTGTTATTAGGTTCGCAACACCTAACACATACTTGCACATATATTAGTTCTTCGCAACAAACAGCATTTAATTATAACTCAATTTCCAGTTGAGTTTTAAATTTTGGATAAATTGTGTATGACGTGCCTGTTTCTTGCCAGTTTTAACGAGAGGTCTAAAACTTTCCTAAAGATATTTAATATCTTATTAATTAAATTAATCTTATATTTGGTACTACTTACGATTTACAATTACCAAAATTTTCAATTTAAACATCTTAATCCAAATCAGACATGGTAATTTTTATATAGTTTTGCAACCAAGGAAAAATTCGTTACAATTTAGAGAATATTGTGGAAAGTCATGTGATTTCGGCGCGGAAACTAAATTAAACTATTTGACTAAATTAATTGTATCAAATATTTTTTTCTTTTCCTGTTATTGATGCATGTCATAAGTTATAGAATCCAGGCCCGTTTTATAATCTTGAGAGTTCACAAGTAAATTACGGTTTTGAAATAGTATGCATGCCAACTCTTTTGAATCACTCAGAACTGTCTAGCTTTAAGGGATTTTCTATCAATTATGAAAATCTAGACTCTACCTTAAGATATGCAATCACGTAGAAACTATGGTCCATTTTCATCACTAAACGTTTTTTAAACTCTAACTATCATTTATTTTAAATTAAAATAACTAGACTAATCTTCAGCTGCTTATTCGTTTTTCTTTTTGTATTTGTTAAACTTGCATTAATTTTTATTTTTTAAAAATATTATCAGTAACGAAAATACTTTCAAAAAAAAAATAATAATGTGAAAGCCAGTTAATAATGAATAATTCTTTAAATCAAGTTTGCGAGCTTGATATAAACACCAATCTCATTGTATCTAACCAGCTGCACAATATAGCAAAACCATGGACAGTCAAACTTACTGACGAGTTTCGAGCTTGCAGAACACAACATCAAACTGACTAACGAGGATAAAATATGCATGTACAAGTTATGGAAGATCACATATTCACCTCTCACCTCTCTTAGTCTCGCATACTTAGCACTTGACTGGAAATGTCGGTTGAAAAATTTCTGTACAGTCACGAACATTAACTACTTGCAGCACTTCCACATCTATAAATGATATATAATTTAACAATCATTGATTGTTCGGGTGGTGATAACGATTCCTTAAATAAATTTTCAAGCTTGATATAAACACCAATTCCATTGTATGCAGCCAGTGGCACAATATATCATAACCACCGTCAGTCACACGTACTGACGCGTTTCGACCTTCTACATTCGTCTACAGAGCACGAAAGCGAACTGGTTAGTGAGGATAAAGCCGCAATGAGTATATATATATCGAAACCAGCATGAGATATGCGGCTTTCATCTCTCGTAGTCTCACATATATTGCTTTTGCCTGGAAAAGTCGGCCGCAAACACTCTACGCAGTAATGAATTTTAACTTTTTGCAACTTTCGCCTTATATATATATATATTGCAATTTCTATCTATCCATTTATCTATCTTTATTTATATCCACCCATCCGTCTTTTTACAAAGCTATCAATATATCTAGAAAAAAATAAAAAAATCTAAAATACTAATGAAAATACAGCTACGCATAAGATATATTGCAATAAGTATAAATGAGACAGTTTAAACTAAATTTAACACTTGACATATTGATTTTGAAATTTTTTTGTTGGATGTAATTTCCGTTGAAATGCTTCCGAATCTGGAAGTCGAAATTTTCGGAATCAAACTGAAGGCAGTTGATGCGAACACATTGAAGAGCCCAAGAAAGATAAGGCAAATAATCGAGGATACACTTTTTTGCGGAGACCTAATATTTATGCAAGTATGTATTAGGTGTTGCGCATCTAGTGACAAATTAGTTTAAATAGAACCAGAAGGATAAACCAAATCAGTATCAACGAAAAGTTTAATCTCATATGCACATACGTTTCGTTATTACTGGCAAATCATCAGTAGGAGCCGCTATTACGCCCTATACCAGATTTTTATTTGGTTGAGGAATTTGGGAAATTTGGACTATTGACTCTTCTATAGGACTGGGTAAACCTGCTGTAGTGGAGCTAACTCAATGCCAATTCAAAGCCAATTTAAAATACATAATACATAACGAGCCTATAAATTTTACTGACAATATGGTTCTTAAGTCAGTACCTAATACCAACACTATGTATGTAAATTCTACCAAAACTATGGTAACGTAAACCCTGGCCTTCCGTTCAGGCTGACATTGGTTTGTCCTTCTGGTCCGATTTGAATTAATTTGGTACTAGACACCATCATCTACTAATAAACAATTTCATATATATTAATTCTCCGCAACAAAAAGTAAATAACAGTTAGGCTCCAATTGAGAGACTGTTTGTATAGAAGAGCTTGTATATAACTGAAAATGGTGTGTAGCTTCCGGCAGGTTGGTTTAGTAGTTAAAGCCGCTGACTCTTCAGCAGACGTGCGCAGGTTTGGTCCCTGTCCGTGTCAAATTTTGGACAGTAATTTAATTATTCCCAGTAAGGACGAAATTTTTCTACTGGATGAATTGACTCATATGTCTATCTGTCTATCTATACATCTCTGTATCTATATATTTTTTCCAACCAACTGTCTCTCTGTCTACCTATTTTATTAATTTGGATACAGAAATTTATCCAACTATCGGGATAATGATATATTCACCCATATATTTATGTATTTATCTTAGTGAATATATATATATATATATATATATATATATATATATATATATATATATATATATATATATATAAATTTAGTATTTTCATTTCTTTTTTATTATTATTATTATTATTATTATTATTATTGTTGTTCAATTACGTAATATTCTATCTGTCTAAAAACATACTTTTGCTGTTTCTATATGAGAAATTATAATTTTATAGATAATCCTACTTACCTTCATTTCTTTTGTTTTGTATTATACATTTTATGTTTACTATTGCCACGAGTGATTTAGATTAATTTTGTTCTTTGTTAATTAATAATTTTTTAATCTTGCACCAGCTGACATTAACTGAATCGGAATTGTTTTCCCAATCACATTTGTTTACACAGCTGTTTTCCTAAATACACTGATTCTTTCGGATAACATGTCAGTTCACCTGCGTGACAAAATATTTGATGAGGGAACTTGTGATGTATTGTGCAAACAATATGACAAATGTTATAACGCGCGTACTGACTGTGCAATTATCTGTCTGCTTGACGTGCTTTTTCCCGCTGACTTCAACTTGCTGATACAATCTGCATGTTCAATAACAAAACTAGGTAAAACGTTATCTACATGTCATTAGAACAAACGGCTAAATGACATCCCACTAACGCAATCGTACACCTGCGGTTATTTCAGTTTGAAATATTTTTTCGCACCATATCAGTAGTTTGCGGCTTTTGATTTGAAATGATTTATGTGTATTACAAAATCACCAATTGAGAGAAATAATCTTTCATATTCAACATTGATAAACTATATAGATTATATCAGAAACTTGGCCAGCTCTTTTTGTGAATTAAATAAGATCGAAAACAAAATTGGCCTCCGTCAATCCAGCTCAGTACAGAAAATTTAACACTACCAGCTTTCAGAGTAAAGGCCCATCTGTTTTAAGCAGATTCTTTACACGAAATGATTAAATGTCAATTAAATGCCCCGATTTGTTTCATATCTACTATTAAGCGTCTATAGCTAATATCTAGTTGAAGCATAAATAGGTGAATATTTCAAACGCGCAGATTAATACGGTTCCAGTTTTACAGTAGTTTGTGCAAAGAAGTAAACTTATATCATTAATAATACTAAAATAAATAAAAATATTAATTATTTATAATTGATAATTATAGTAATAATAGTAATAGAAACAAGATTAATAATAATAACAATTAATAATAAAAATATTAATACTAAATAATATTAATAATAGTAATAAACTAAATTGTAATGAAATAATTAATTGTATTTAAAAAAATTATCATGAACATAATAATAAAAATGAATAAAAAAAAGAATTTGGAGAAAAAAATGTGATAATAATAAGAAGAACAATAACAAGAAAAATGATTAATAATAATAATAATAATAATAATAATAATAATAATATTAATATTAATAATAATAATAATAATAATAATAAAAATAATAATAATAATAATAATAATAGGAAATTTGGCAAACAAATGAGGTTCCCTATTGCAATTGGTATCAGAATGAATGTATTAAACCAATTCAAACACGTTTAGACATTTATATGCGTATGAGTGTAACTTATTTGTACAAAATAAATACAGTTAACAAATAAATTATTGGTATAACGCTGAATAACATATTTCACAAAATTTCATTAAGCTTTTATCTCATTATTCCTTTGTAACAATTTGATTTTTCCTGTGGTTTTTGCATAAATCGCGACATGTACTTAAATTTGTTATATCAAATAATCTTAATCACCTGATATTCAATTCTAAATTCTATATTAATTAAGGAAAAAAACCATTTTCCCATAGCAAATCAAATAAATCGAATAGTAACTTCATTGGCTCAGTGGATAACAACTTTGCAGACCACTACCTGAGCTTCCGCTCTGATTTGCACTCCTTATCGCAAAGTTCGAAAATGGCCAGCAGTGATACCAGAGGTCTGCATAAATTTGACGTCCCACCAGTGACGGTCGCCCAAACTATTAAGGACATTAAAAACTAAATATCTATTTTATTAGTATGGCTCCTGTGTTGAAATGATTGCATTCATGTGTTGGAACTTTTACGCTCCGTTTGCTGAAGTTTTCTAAAGGCGTTAATTTATTACCGTTTTACTCCCGAAGTGGCCCGATTAGACGATCTCACTCATTCTGTATAATGGCACTTCGTCAATGCCTTCTTTAAAGGACCGAAACCGGTTAACATCTGTAAGAATCAGAAATTGTGATTTGAGATTATCCGTCATCCGCTCTGGTGTCCCGCATGGACTAGTACTCGGCTCGAACGTATTTAATCTAACGCTTTCACAGTTTCAGGTTAATGAAGACCACTTCCGGCTGTTTAATGATGCCGATGGCTTAGTAGTGGTTCATAGCACCACCGTCACACGTGGCTCTCTCTCTCTCTCATCTCCATTTGATTAGCTACCGTCTTTACTGCAAAACCAACTTGGCGAAATTGTCCATCAACTCAACCTGAATGAAACTCGCTTAATGAGGCCTGGTACCGACTCTATCAATGCTTCGACGTACATCACTCTCTCCCTCGATTCATAGATCATCGATTCTGTTAACTATTTAATTATCACAATCTTTAATTCAATGGACTTCGTGCCGCACCTTAACTCTACAAATGAACGCAGTTAATATGCTTTAAGACACACAACCTTAAACTGAGACCCCCACAATTAAAAGAACACGTTCTGTCTCTCGTATTCAACGCCAATGAATTTTATATCCATTCCCAGTGACTTATTCTTTTGCTCTAGAGCAGATGGCCTCTCGATTACTGAAACGGGTTTTCCCTCTTGGTCAGAACTAACTAGAGCGTCGCCACATTTCTAATCGCCTACATTTATGGTTTAGTCGCTACATAGGGAGTAATCTCCTGTATACAACAGGGCTCTTAATGCTTTCCGACGTCAAGTTTCTCTCACCCTCGCCATTCATACGCCACGCGTCCTCAATTCAATACAATAATACCACAAATTTTCACTAAAGTATACGATTTTTCCAAAGCCACAGGCGTTTTCGATACACCAACGCTGGAGATAAGATCACTATAACACGTTTATTTTAAGAAGGCAGTTGAACTGCGGTACCTGAACTCTGACTAGAAACGCAAATCTCGCAACTTTGCACTCTTAGTCTGTCCACTTGAGGCCTTTTCACTGACTTTTGAAGCTGCGTTGGTGACGACCGAAAATTATCAGAGATTCTGTCCGCATTCAAATGACCTGCGTATAATCCTTCCATTTTTTAACAGTTTCATTTCAGCTTCATCGAATGGATTCTCACTAACGTAGAGAATATCATTATATGAGCATTGACTCGTGTTCAGTCAAATGATCTCAAAACTGCTGCATGCTGCACAGCATCGAGAGTTATGAATCTTCATACAACAGATTTCCATTATTTAGAATCATTTGTAAATTCAAATTCAACTTCGCTGAGCTGGTTCGTACACTTGCGCTCTGCTACGATCTGTTGGAAGTTTTTATCTTTTCTTCACAGTAGTTGCACAAATGTTATAACCATTTGATAAAAATCGCTTTGGTCACACCAACTAAACTTAGTTTTAATTTATCCTGATCTTTCCAACATTGAATAAAAACACAAAAATCGAGATAATATTATTATTATTATTATTATTATATATAATATACATATTATTATTATTATTATTATTATTATTATTATTATTATTATTATTATTATTATTATATATTATTATTATTATTATTATTATTATTATTATATATATATAGTTATTATTATTATTATTATTATTATTATTATTATTATTATTATTATTATTATTATTATTATTATTATTATTATTATTATTATTATTTTTATTATTATTATTATTATTATTATTATTATATTATTATTATTATTATTATTATTATTATTATTATTATTATTATTGTTATTATTATCATCATCATTATTATTATTATCATTATTATTATTATTAATATTATTATTAAACATTAAACATAATGAAATCCACGATCAAGTTAATAATAATATATTATTTATATATATATATATATATATATATATATATATATATATATATATATATATATATATATATATATATATATATATATATATATATATATATCATGTATAGTGAGTTGGTTTTGAAGTCGCAGTGTGAAAGACCCTTTATAATTAGCTTCTACACTCCGCAGTTTTACACTTCATAAGATTATAACTGTCCCGTTTTCTAACTTTTGTTACTAAAATATATAGTGGATAAAGGACGTATTACGGGCTCCTATTGATGAGAAAATGCTAGTAGGTACAGGTAATGAAAATGTCGGAGATTATACTTTCCGTCCATGCTGTCTTTATTTTATTCTTTTAGTCATATTTGAAATAATTTTTTACTCTATTCGCAACACCTAACAAATAAATGCATACATATTAGTTCTCCGCCACAATCAGTAACTAAGCATGAATTTAAGCTTCAAGCATATGAATGTCAAAAATTAATAAAATTAAAAAACACATTAGATACAGATTGCGGTGGAAAGTTGTAGTTCACACTAGGTAGAGGAAGTTTGTATTTGGATTTAATCCGAACTAAGTCAGCAGTAAAATCTGCGAAGGTTAACGCGGAATGTTATCTAACTTTTATGCATTTGACTACTTCTTCCCCTTTATTTTATTAACAAACGCAAACGGAATTTTAACCTGCTGTGCAAAAATCCGGAACAGGCTTTAATATTTCATAAGGGTTTATATTTGTGTATAAAATGTGGTGGGAAACCACTGATTAAAAGTGTTTTGCACACCGTCAGGCGAACAAATACGCAATATCCTTTTGCACAATGTCTAAACTAAGCCTTTTTTCCATTTTTATTTGTCGATGATTGATCTGCACAATGTAACAACAGTTCTACGTTTCAACAACAGTTCCAAAAAATTCCAGCTTATCGTTCGTTTCTCGGGTTGAATTTCCTTGAAAATATTTCGACGGTCATTGTCGGCGGCATACTTCATTTCTCTCACTTGCACAGACTTCATTAGTTAAACGAACCTTTGGTGCTTCATTATCTTGCCAAAGATAAGAGGATGAACCGTAAAGACGGTATTGTAATACCGTCAAAACACAGGTCAGGTAAACTTTTATAAATCCAGTTTCGCAAATTTTTTTATTTTCTCGTCCTCTTCGTTTACATTTGTAAAAAATATGCAGATGTCATTTATTGAAGTCATAAAGCATTTTTTCAGCATGCATACGGCTTTCACTGACAAAAAATATATTACCAATGTAATGGTCGTATAGTTTTATATGCCTCAACGCTCAATTACACTTAACGTGCATGGTTGATGACGGCTGGTGATGCAGATAAAGTAGAACCTCTTTCATCAGATGTCCTAATGCCAAATAAACCATTTATGTTGTTATTCGAAAGTTGATCAATAGCTTTATTATGTTTGCATGAACGGAAGTAAATTCAGATCAAAGGCGCTTCTGAAAGAAAATACGGTTGACTAGATCGTAGGTACCGTAATCCCTCCTTTACTGCATTGATAAACTGATTTTCGGCAAGGATTTCACTCGTACGATGAGCTGGTAGTTTCAAGGTTAAAATTCTCAATCTAAAGAGGCTTAAAATTTAAAGTGAGCTACCTAATTAAACTAACATTGCCAAAACAGATTTGATGTCTGAAAATAAGGATTTGAAGTTGTAAACTTTGTAATATGACGGATGAGTTTTGCAAATTTGGAGATGATTGTGATATATAATCGCACAGCAATATTTTTTTCAGTTTACCGGCTACTCATCTGTAGAGACTGTTGGAGTATTATGCTGCTGATATTTTGGTCCCACGATTTTCATTCGGGAAGGTCGTTGTCTCTGTTTAGTTTGGTAAACATTCGATTGATCCCTATTTCCAAGTTCGCATCGTGTTCGTCTTTTTAGTGGCTGAGTGCGGATTCATCTCTTTGCTATTAAGGCTTCAAATGATCTTTCAGGTTCGCAACAAAGTAATTGAAGTACGTCTAATTTTCTGCTGACAGGAAATCGTTTCGAAACGTAATTTCACAATACCTTCTGGTCCTATTATAACTATAGGCGTACACCGGCTCGAAAATTTGACTGGCTGCCAGTAAGTGCCGGTGAATGTGCACTTGAGATTATACCTTTCGTTCAGGCTGACTTTGGTTTAGTCTTGTGGTACTACTAAGAATAAACATTTACTACGTGCGCATCACAATACTTAATTGTATACATATTTATTAGTTCTGGAATGTGCAGTACTTTTCTCCTCACCGATATCGTACTACTAATTTGAAGGTGGTAAAATTAAGTTTTGCATAATCGACGTGTGCAAACAGGAATGAAGATGTATTTTCATTTTAATTCTATCTTGAATGAGTGATAGCCATAATGTCATTAATAATATGTAAACTGATTATTTCTCAATTTTAAATAAAGTCACCACAGATGTGCGTAAACAATACATACACACGGATGTGGCATAATATTATCGTAGTGAATCTGTAGATGTTATTAATCGGTTGAAATTTCACTGGTACAGTGTACACGTGCAAAAATTCGATTACTCCATTAACCAACTTAAAACAAAAAAGACATACAGACATGCATATGCACGCTTATCTAGTGAGTTGTCAGCATTGTTATTGAAACTTCATCGTAATTTCATTTTGAGTGCACTGCAGACACATTAAACCACTTACATACACCACCCAGTGGAAAAAAACCAGTTATGCTTAAGAGATCTACCAATAGCATAAATGTAACATTTTTATCAAAGAGCTTCCATTCGTAAGTTGGGATTGTCACTCCAGCCAGTTATGTCATTGAAAAAAATTATTAAAAAGGAAGTCGAAATGTCTGGAATAATCAGGTGGACAGCGGATGCACACACCTTGTGTCGCACCCCAAGGAAATGGTAATTAATCTATTCCCTGTCGTGCAACATGTTTCTTTTAAAGTGTCTAAATTTCAAAGATGTCTACATTTGCAAACAAAAATATGATGCTTTGGTGAAACGTTGTTAGGTTATTTTACGTAGATAGGAAAACGGCGAATGAAATATATGCTGCCGATGTGCCGAATAAATCGCGACGGTGACACACTATTGACCAATCTTGTGTCTAGTGTAAATTCGGTTTCGGGAGGATTCATGCTTGGTACGGCAATTGAGAATGAGGGACAGAATAACTAAATTGAATACTGTTAGTATTCAAGGCCAGTTCTATTTTCTTGCACAGATTAGACGTGCTTACTTCCGAGGAGGGTTACGAATCTTATAAATAATTTCTTAATCTATGTGCAATGTCTGGCTGCAACAGGTTTTTGATGCCAGTTCCACGGATGAGTTTATGTGCAGTTTAAATGTAGGCCATTTTTAGAGTGAATGGAACATCACATATAACGGCAGCGAATAAATCGAGCGCAGTCAGCTTTCTTCGAAATAAGATCAGGTCATCGGCGAATTCGAACAGTATTAGACGACTGTTTGCTTCTTAAAATTTTGATAGAGCAACATGAAGAAAAATAATCGTGAGATGTTATACGCTACAAGGTATATTGTTAGAATGGCCTGTTTTGGTTTGCTAGAGACGAATGAATCTGATGGTTCAAACTCGTACGCTGAAATTAATCATGGCGTTTGCAATTGACGGAATTGAGACCGAAACAAATGCTTTAGAAATGTCAAGTAAATAGCTAAAACATTCGTTTCTCATAGAGTTTACTGAACATCAGTTTTAATGATCTCAGAATATATGCTTTAAAAAATGGTCCCCACGTATTAGGCCGTCTTGGCCATCAAAAGGATTGAACTCATTTGAGAAAACTACAACCCATAGTTTTTTTCAGGTGGATAATTCTCTGAACATTGATGCAAGCTTAGATGATAGTAATCAATCAGAGATCTTTAAAATGTGTCAAAACTTTTCCAAAACCTTGGTACGGGCAAAGTCTAGCAAATAATTACTCTCTTTCTGACTGCTTGTATAAAAAAGTTCCTGAAACGTAGCAGCGACAGAACATCCGCCACGACCCTATTTGAACTCCCCTTTATCTTCGATTCGATGTTTTTATCCAAACGATTGATGGTAGTCCGAACAACGCAGAACTATTTATGTTTAGCAGTTTATACCTTCGCCACACCCTATTGAATGACGTGATCGTGTGAGAATCTGTTATTGATGGGAATGAGTAATTATATCACAATGCGTTCATCTTTCAAACCCATTAAGTTCATGCTTGTGTGTTGAGCCATTTTGAAAGATGTATCTCTAAAAGTTAATAATTTATGACAAAAGTCGTGTGCTTTCCCTATTCTTTGTTCGCCAGAAAGGAATAACTTCTTGAGGGGGGGGCGGCGTAAATTCGATCGTCAAAAAACTAAATGGCCGGAGCATAAAACAGAGGTGAAGCTTGTAACTCTGGTTTTCGAGCAAAGCATCGTAGGAATTTTAAAGGTTCGCAAAATTCGATCACGTGTTGACAGAAGCGTGGTGTACTGAGATGATGTTGTTCACCTGTGTGAAGCAAGCCGAGTCAAGACGTGTCACACTGCCAAACGAAGGGTTTTTGTAGAGGTAATTCGTCCATGTCATGATTAGGGAGGTGGACAATGGTTAATCCGTAGTCGTCAGGTATAGTGAAATATCCATGCCGGTGTGTGTGTGTGTGTGTGTAAATTACTTGCGTTCGGAAGAGGATATTAACATGTGTGAGGTTTTCCGGAGCGGGAAGTATACGAATGGAGTATATAAATTTTCAGAAAGTGGAATCAGCAAAAGGGTTCATCTAGCTTGCATTTGGATTATGGTATTCGTGTTCATTTCATGGTCAGCTGTGTGAATGTAAGTACCCGATCGGAGTTTTGCAATATAAACACCATTGAATAAGATGAGATTAAACGTCGAATAGACAGCACAAAAGGCAAGCGTTCGGTAAACGCATGAAGGTTTAGACAAATGAAGAATCCTAACCTTACTACTAGTTATATCCAGCGCCTGTAGAATAAGGACATTCATGATACGCGGCAAAAACGTCGCCACGACAGTAGACTCATCGACCAATGACATGTTTTATTTCCTAATGTTGGAAAATATTTGATTTGATCAATTTTAGAAAGACAAGTCTCGACCAATAACTCAATGTCAGCTGAGCAAAAGGATAGAAAATCGTGGATCCAATTTGATACTGTGAATAGATGACAAAACATTAAATAATAATTTCCTTTAGACTTTCTGATAGGTGTTTTAACATTGTGTTAGCAGTGCGTTGAAACTCTGAAAAGGTGAGATGTAGAAGATCGCTGACAAGCATGTCTTCATTGAACCAATTCTTGCCTCATGACTGAAGCAGCTCTAACATTTGAATACATTTCCTTGAACTCAAAACAGATGGCTGGTTTTCTGGCGCTCTTTGCGCAACATAATTTGTCGATTCTTTATTTGATGATAGAAAAGATTTTATTATAACACAAGACTGAATTGGATTCAGTATTTTTTTCGTAAACTCCAGCGATTTTCTCTGGAAAAGTCAAATTTGGCTTCAATTCCGTTTAAGTTTGAATGAATTAACGGGGCTCAAATACGCAAAAAAGTTGAAGCACAGGATGCAATTAAACATGAATCATTCTCAGTGAATTGTTCTGAGGCTACAATGATGTTGAAACTTTCGGAGGGAAGGCAAGAATCAGCACCCAGCAACCAAAAAGACGTGCTCGATGCGTGCTTGCGAGACTGATAGTGCAAATCTACTACCTGAAAAAGAAAACCATGGCTAGTCTTTATGGGATGATCGTACTGCGCAAATCTATACAAAAACATTCAAGAGGTAGTAACAATAAAGTTTGAAAAGGATCTCAAGAATATCTCAAGTATATTAAAAATTTATAATCTCATTTACACATACGTTTCGTGCATAATAGCAATTCATCATTATAAGATGACGCTGCACTTCAAACCAACTAAATACTTTTTTACAATAATTGACTGCGCGGGTGGTGGTAACAATCCTTTAAATCAAGTTTGCGAGCTTCAAATAAACACCAATCCCGTTGTATTTAACCAGTCGTCGAACAACATAACAAAACTACCGCCAGCCGCAAGTGCGTCGCGGCTGGCGGTAGTTTTGTTATGTTGTTCGACAACTGGTTAAATACAATGGGATTGGTGGTTACTTCAAGCTCGCAAACTTGATTTAAAGAAAAGTTTTGCTATGTTGTTCGACGACTATTTAAATAAAATGGGATTGGTGTTTACTTCAAGCTCGCAAACTTGATTTAAAGAAAAGTTTTGCTATGTTGTTCGACGACTGGTTAAATAAAATGGGATTTTTGTTTACTTCAAGCTCGCAAACTTGATTTAAAGCATTGTTACCACCATCCGCGCAATCAATTATTATTAAATCAATCTTCTGTTTTAAATCGGTGTCAGTGTCAAACACATAAGTAGTCATTATCAATCCGACTTTAAAGCCAACATCACTATTTCTAACATGTGCTAAAGCTGTGTTGGATACTTACATCTTGATGTCATGAAAATTGTAAATAACAATCACTTTTATTACCTGTTAATTCAGTAAAGCCTTATAATCTAGCCTAGGTCGACATCAATATTCACATTTTCATGATAATAATTTCCCAATTCTGTCAATAATTTGACATTTGTACATTCGTGGTTGCGGAGAACTAAATTGTTTACATTTATATATTTGGCACAGCGCCTACTGTGAAAAGATTAATTATACAAGCCAAGGAGAATATGCAAAATTCAGTTTTGAACGCGTGCAAATATATGATTAAACTTTTGGATTGTGTCGCCTTTGGAAAACGCTCAATGTCCTATATGAGCTAACATATTATTAGATTTCGCTTTGTTTTACATCTGTTGCATTTTTGTTTGAAACCCTACAGCTTCTGCTAAAGGGAATTGCAACATGACATATTTGACGATGACATTAAATTGGAGGCTGGAAGTATGGTGTGAATAGAGCTCCAGTGTCTAGGAAGAACGAGACGTCTGGCTGTATTGATGATTGAACAATCATTGATTGCGTGGGTAGTAATAAGAATTATTTAATTCAATTGTGCAAGCATCGGCCTGGGTTCGATTCTCACAAACTTGAATTTAATAATTGTTGCCACCACCCGCGCAATCATTTATTGTCAAATTGTATTTGCCTATATATGTATATGTGGCGAAAGCTACAAAAGTTAAAGTTCGTGACTGCATAGAAATGGTGCCGCTGACATTTCCAGTCACGTACAACGTATGTAAGACTACTAGAAGTGAGAGCTGCATATCTAATTTTGCTTTCCATGAATATGCAATGCGGTTTGATCCTCGCTAGTCAGTTTGCCGTCGTACTCTGATGATGAACATGGAGGGTCGTCACGCGTCAGTACGTATGAATTATGCTAGTTTTGCTATGTTAAATACAATGGGATTGGTGTTTACTTCAAACTCGCAAATTTGAATTAAATAAATTTAATAATAATTGACATAGCAATGGCCGGGAACAAGACATCAAAATATGACGAGCTAAATTCTACAGCTTGTGAGTCGCCTGCGATAAATTAGCTTCCAGTAATTTGTTGCTATCAAGTTAAAATTCTGTGTGATGAAACGCCGAAGAAGTCGATATTCTCGTTGTTATTCTGCTTTACTGACAACACATTCGAGAATCGAGACTTCAGTTTGTCGAGCATTTAATGATATAATCTCTTATGCGTAAGCAGGATTAAAGCACGATGGCTCTTAAAAGATTTTCTATACTGCTGATATCTAGTTTGACCCTGCAAAATTAGAAGTTCGGTGTGTGTTTGTGTGTGTGTGTGTGTGTGTGTGTGTGTTTTGTTCTTTCCAGTTTTACAATTGGACAGCCCAAGAGAAAGTTTTGCGTTTTCTATAATTGAGCTACGCTACATTCCATTTAATCACAATGCACGTGTTTTCCGCTGGTTGGATCAAATCTGGCCTATTGTTGTATAAATATGCATCACCTCAAAATATTCTTACCAGGCTGGAAATTTCCGTTAACTGTCTGCAAATTGCGTCGTGAATTGCGCCACATCTGTTACATTTTATGTTATAATCTCCTGTGTTATGAATTCCAAACTGTGAGTAGATAGTCTTTGGAAATATTTTTTTTAAATTCAAAGACAGATATGTAAATTTAACAATTCTTTTAATCAATCAGTACGTTGCGGCTGGCGGT
The DNA here is from genome assembly GCA_029291075.1 of Eudiplozoon nipponicum. Lineage (NCBI taxonomy): Eukaryota > Metazoa > Platyhelminthes > Monogenea > Mazocraeidea > Diplozoidae > Eudiplozoon > Eudiplozoon nipponicum. The sequence continues at coordinate 35,869 of JAQBSW010007015.1, forward strand.
AGTTTTGTTATGTTGTTCGACGACTGGTTAAATACAATGGTATTGGTGCTTACTTCAAGCTCGCAAACTTGATTTAAAGATATGTAAATTGCAACCAAAGATTTCGCAGTTTAAGTAAAGTTTTAAGAAAAAGCACGTCTAAAATTCGTAATCCACCCTAAAATAGAAGTTTATATGTTGAATAGCTAGTTTTTTTTTTTTTTTTTTTTTTTTTTTTTTTTTTTTTTTTTTTTTTTTTTTTTTTTTTTTTTATAAATATAATAATTGGTATTTTTATTACGGAATATAACCGAGTGCATAATCCACGTGCGAGCCTGAAACAAACTTGACACTTCGCTACGTCTTCCTGCTCAAAAGCCAAAAATAATTATGCAACCGATGGTTATTAAGCACCCAAATAGTTTATTTCACTTTAACTCAAAATTTTGAGTAAAGTCATTTCTTGTATTTTCCATAAATGTCTTAGTCAGGTATAAAATATACGCAAACGCATGTTATCCAACAACTTTAAGAATGGTGTCATTTCCCATGATTTTACCAAGAATTGAATAGCGATGGTATATATATATATATATATATATATATATATATATATATATATATATATATATATATATATAACTAAATTACCGAAGCAACAAAGAGATAATTAAGAATACCTTTTCTAATTTGCTGCAACACTGTACAACCTAGGAAATACTTATAAAAGCACAAAACCACATGCTAACACAGGGCTCGTAAATAAATGCTTAATTTCTGTACAAATACATATTGTTTACGGAATTAACAGTTTCTTCGTATTTCTTGTGTAAAAAGACACTCAGGTAACCGCCTGGTTTATAATCTTCGGCGATATATTGGCGTGCATTATAACAAGCCTTCATCGGCCTCTTGTGCAATTAATCAACATTAAACAAAATGTAACTTTTTTCTTTTATTTAAGGAGGACTGGTCGATTACTAAAGAAGTTCATTCAAAAGTATTTAAAATGAACCAGTACTAGCAGGGTTTAAAAAACATCGGCCCCAAACCAGGCCGATTTAAAAAGGTGTTGCCTAAGTATAAATAACGAGGAGCTGCGCATTGCAGAAGATGTCAGTTTCCAACTTCCATTGCAGCTACCTAATAAACTCAAGATCTGAATTTGAATTGATGAATACGGTATAAATTCGTGTTTTGTATGTAAATGCGTTTATCTGTGCATATTTATCTATGCCTATGCGTTCTTCTGGTGTTTTATAAAGTCGACAATCAACTATATATTGTTTAATTATAACAATTTAATTGTCTATTTTTAAAATTATATTATCCGATTCATAATCAGTCTAGGAGGTAATGCTGGTTAAAACTGATAAAACGTCTGCGCAACATGCAAATCATGCGTCAATGAAGTCAGACGTAAACAATCATTTATTGCGCGGTTCATGGCAAGAATTAGTGAAATCTAGATTGCGGACATTAGACAAACAATTATCTCACTGTAGCTAATGAGCTGCACAGCGTGGCAAAACTACGTTCAGTCACACGTACTGACGCGTTTCGATCCTCCACGAACATCATCAGAGCCCGACGGCATCTGGCTAACGACGATCAAACTGAAATGCATATATAGGTTATCGATAATCATATATATGCTGTTCTTATACACAGTAGTCTCGCATACAATTCGCTTCACTGGAATTTCGGTCGCCAATTCACATGCAGTTACGAAAATTAAATTTTTGCAGCTTTGCAACACATAACGACCCAACCACACACACACGCACACACACACACACACACACACAGATATATATATATATATATATATATATATATATATATATATATATATATATATATATATATATATATATATATATATATATATATATATACGTAATTAAATTAAACAATAATCGATTGCGCGTGTATTCGTAACAATGATTTAAATCAAGTTTGCGAGCTTGAAGTAAACACCAATCCCATTGAATTTAACCGGCCTGCGAACAAACTAGGAAAATACCACTGTCAGTCACACGTAATGACACATTTCGACCTTCCATGGTCTTCACCAGAGTACGACGGAAAACAAACTTGCTAGGATTAAACTACGACGAATATATATGGTAGACAAAATTATAAATGCAGTTATCACATATAATAGTCTCGCACACATTGCTCCTGACGGGAAATGTCATCCGCACAATTTCTATACTGTCACGAGCGTTAACGTTTCGCAGATTCTGCCACGTATATAGATAGGTGATACAATTTAACAATGGATGGTTGCGCAGTGGTTGGTAGCAATTCTTAAAATCACGTTTGCTAGCTTAATGTAAACACCAATCCCATTGTATTTAACCAGTCGTCGGGCAACTTAGCAACACTACTGTCAGTCACACGTTCTGACACGTTTTGACCTTCCATGATGATCATCAGAATCAAACCACGATGAGTATACAAGGAGAGCAAAAATAGAAATGCGGCCGTGACGTCTAGTAGTCTCGCATACATTGTACTAGAGTGGAAATTTCGGTTGCATAATTCCAAAACCTAAATTTTTGCAGCCTTCGGCATGTGTATCTAGGTTGTAAAATTGTGCAATAAATGGTTCAAAACATCTAATTAAATATCAGTTGATTCTAAACTTACCAGCGATTCGGAAGAATACTAAAATATCATTTGAATTCACCATATGAAAACGTCGAAAGTACTGTAAACGCGCCTTATGCCGAGGCCGATCATTAAGTTTTCTTTGAGCATTTACACAGAAAAATGTATTTATAATTTGTATGGACAATATATCACCATTTCATTTTGAACTATTACATTTTTTTCATTGACTTGAAGAAATTTTTGTAAAATTGTTTTTAATAGCAGCGATAAATTCGATTCTCGGAGTCCAGCCTCGGTCTGCGCTATTAATGGCGGATTAGCCCTTAAGGGCTTATCAATCTTATGCACACGTCCTGGCATAAAAAGACACGGTCATTCGAATATATTTTTTGTGGCCAATTAACTAGACCTGCTGTTCATACTACCTTGTTTACTTTATGGGCAACTGCTGATTATAGTTGTGCAAATTATTGACTTTGTACACTTTACCGCAAACTGCGCATTCACAGTAGGCACATGTTATTCATCAAAGTTAAATGTCACTAGCATCTGGCAAAATCTGCACAGGTAAATGTTACCTTCTATCATCCGAAACTGACAGCTTCTTGCTTGCTTTTGTTTAAGACTAACGCGGAGAAAAAATGTCACTTTGATTTGTGTGTAAATATCCCGAATTCGGTGACACTGTTCAAACAAATACAATCTGGAAATTTTGAACACTTTGGGATAAAAAATATATGTGTATGTATAATTTATGTCATAGTATTTTTCGTAGGCCATTAATCATGCTGAATTTAGGCACATAACTATGTAAAACATTCCAAATTATTTTTAAAATGAATGTTCGAACGTGAATTAACTTTTGAGTTACCTAAAGCGCAGACAAATCAGCTGTGACGAAACGTATTCTGCCACCAAGGAATGCTCGGTTGCCGACTTCGCTCTAAGCGTGTAAATGTTTGGGTATTCGTGCCTACAAAAAAAGAGAAAACACCTGCCTAGGAAAAATGAGACAACGTTGGACGTTGACAGAATAACAATTAAACACTGTTTGTTGCGGAGACCTAAAATATATGCAATTATGTAATAGGTGTTGCGAACCTAGTAACAAATTATTTCAGGTGTGACCAGAAGGATAAACCAAAGGCAGCATGAACGGAAAGTATAATCTCATGCACATTCGCTTCGTGCTTACTGGCGACTCATCAGTAGGAGCCGGTATTACGCCCCTTAACCACTATATATTTGGTAGAAGAATGTGGAATAATAGGACGGTACAATCTCCTAGACGAATGTGTAAACCTGTAATAGTGAAGCTAACATCATCTAAAGTCAACGACAATGCGACTTCAACACTAACTCACACTATATAATATATATACCGAGTCTGTAAAGGATACTAACACTATGGCTATTGTGTTAGTAACTGAGACCTTTTTTAAATCGATGAGTACCGGATACTAACACTATGGTTTCCGAGTTGGTACATGATACCAACCTGATGGATACCAATTTATGCTAAAGTTCACCGAAATTGAGAATTACCACAATTTCTGAACACCTGTTACTACGGGTAATAGTTGTACACGGGCAGTTACACAAAGATCCGATTCTTCACACTTTCCGATTTTGTTTTGACTTTGATCGGGTTGAATTCTTCTTTTTTCAACTGGAAATGCGGTTCTATCACATCTTTGTTTACTGGCGATGTTTCGGTGCCTACTTTCCAGCACCATCCTCAGGCAACACAGTACAAACTTCACAATAGCAGATTTAAGCAAATGTGGTAACCTCGTTCCAAAACCATTCTATTTATATATAATTGACTCAACACTATTTTTAATCATAGAATTTGTCTCAGTAACTAAACTCAATATATAACTATTTATAATTAGCAGACCAATATTACCTCACCTATCTCAAATTCTCGGTATACGTAATCTCATCTCGTATGCAGAATATTGTAGGGGAGAGAGACAGTATCGAACCTTTCGTTATTTTTTATAACTGTATTGCTACTATGTCACGGTAATCAAAATTCAAAAATGATAAAAAAACTAAAACCATGAATGTCATTTATTGTATTTTATTTAAAGCCGGGAGCTCTAATGTATACAATGGTGTATGAGGTATTGCGCACATAGCAACAAATTATTTCAAATATGGAGCAGCAAGTTACGTAGATGGATGGAGAGTGAATGTCATAACGACGCTTAGGTGAGAGATTAAAGAGAGAAAGATAGAGATAGTATGGACAACTAACGTTTTCAAAAAACTAATCGTAAGCACAATGCGAAGTTAATCAACTCATAGAAATAATTGCATAAGACTATTTGCTCATATGACTAAAATAATTCATTATATCTATATACATATATATCTAAATATAATATCGTAAATAATCTTTATATATATATATATATATATATATATAAATATATATATATATATATATATATATATATATATATATATATATATATATATATATATATATATATATATATATATATATATATATATATATATATATATATATATATATATATATATATATATATATATATATATATATATATATATATATATATATATATATATATATATATATATATATATATATAGGCATATATATATATATATATATATATATATATATATATATATATATATATATATATATATATATATATATATATATATATATATATATATATATATATATATATATATATATATATATATATATATATATATATATATATATATATATATAGAGTATATATATATATATATATATATATATATATATATATATATATATAGTAGTAGAAAGAGTAGTATATATATATATATATATATATATATATATATATATATATAGCAGAGAGAGAGTATAGTATATATATATATATATATATATATATATATATATATATATATATATATATATATATCAATAAATAACAAGAGACAAACATACAGGAAGATATATTTATAAATATATCTCACTATATATATATATATATATATATATATATATATATATATATATATATATATCTATACCTACGTGTATACACTATATATATATATACGAATATATGTATATATATATATATATATATATAAAATCAGCAAACTTTTATATTTAAATTTTATTTTTACTTATTTATATTTAAATATACACACACCAACATCTTATAAAATATCCATTTATACATACGTCCACACGCTATCTCAGTATATATAGATAAGTATATAAGCAACCATGTGGGTTCATCCCACATCTTTTATAAATATCTATATATCCATGATATATATATATATATATATACGTGTATATACCATATATATAATATGAATCTCATACAAGCAACACTGTGAGTCCCGCAACGGATAAATTATATCAGTCAAAATACTTTTTATATATCTCTTTTATTGTCTATCTATATACCCCTAGATATATGTATATATATATATATATGTAGATATATGTATCTATAGGCAATTGAAATGGGTTCTTTTAAAATTCAACCACTTACAATTTCTCCTTGTGTGTATAGTATATATACTAATTTTAATTACAATTTATATGTATATATAAATATCAAAGTGTATATATATTCCCGTCTACACCTCATATATATATGTATCTATATATATTTATATATACATAATGCCTATCTCAATTCACATAAGCAACCATGTGAGCTTTTCTCACCTTATATATAAAATCTAAATATTCTTCTACATATATATTGTTAATATCTAAATAATCATTTAAGCAACCATGTGAGTTCACCCCACATCTTATATGAATATTTAGAATCATCCATATATATGTATTTGCGAAATATATATATATATATATATATACCCATATTTGTTAAATATCTTTAGATAAACATATAAGCAACAACGTGAAATTCTCTCACATCTTATGTAAATTGAAATGTTCACCATATATATACATATATAACTATAGCCATATTACCGCTCTCTAACTCCATCTTATTCGTTCTTTTTTTTCCCTTTCATAGTCGCGGTCTCTTATTTAGATTTATTGATAGCTCTGATTCGTGTAATCTACGTTTCTTTCCATTCGAGAAGGCTTCATTAAATATTAGGCCTAATGATTTTTCTACACATGTCATATTCATGACGTTCATTCCTGATTTTATTTCAATTGATTATCTAATCGACCTGGTTAATCTATTTCGGTTACATAGTGCAATCCGTTTACAGCCTTCCCAGTTTATCTGATGACCTGTCTCCATTGAGTGCCTGGCTAGATCTGATCTATGACTATGTCTGTATTTGCATGCAGTCTTATGTTCACCTCTATATAAGGTGAGAAAAGCTCACATGGTTGCTTATGTGAATTGAGATAGGCATTATGTATATATATATATATATATATATATATATATATATGAGGTGTAGACGGGAATATATATACACTTTGATATTTATATATACATATAAATTGTAATTAAAATTAGTATATATACTATACACGCAAGGAGAAATTGTAAGTGGTTGAATTTTAAAAGAACCCATTTCAATTGCCTATAGATACATATATCTACATATATATATATATATATATATATCTAGGGGTATATAGATAGACAATAAAAGAGATATATAAAAAGTATTTTGACTGATATAATTTATCCGTTGCGGGACTCACAGTGTTGCTTGTATGAGATTCATATTATATATATGGTATATACACGTATATATATATATATATATATCATGGATATATAGATATTTATAAAAGATGTGGGATGAACCCACATGGTTGCTTATATGCTTATCTATATATACTGAGATAGCGTGTGGACGTATGTATAAATGGATATTTTATAAGATGTGGGTGTGTGTATATATAAATATAAATAAGTAAAAATAAAATTTAAATATAAAAGATTGCTGATTTTATATATATATATATATATATTCGTATATATATATATAGTGTATACACGTAGGTATAGATATATATATATATATATATGTAGGGATTACTGCAATATTGAATTCAAAATTTGTTGATCTTTCTATGCGTCCGGAACAGCAATTAAAATATAGATATCAGTGATAAGCGTGTATGTCAATACATTAAGTGAGCTTATAGTTATTCAATATATGTCAATTTAGTAAAATTCACATGTTTATAGGTAGTTGTGTGCGCAGAGGGGACAGGGAGAAGTTTTTGTATACATTTCAGTATTAGAGACTAGGTATGTTGGTATCATGTACCGACTCGGTAACCATAGTGTTAGTACCATGTACCGACTCGGTACAATAATGTTGGTATCGGTTACTAGCACAATAGCCATAGTGATAGTATCCTTTACAGACTCGGTATATATATTTTATAGAGTGAGTTAGCATTGAAGTCGCATTGTCGTTGACTTTACATGATGTTAGCTTCACTATTGCAGGTTTACGCATTCATCTAGGAGATTGTACCGTCCTATTATTCCACATTCTTTGACAAAATATATAGTGGTTAATGGGTGTAATACCGGCTCCTACTGATGAGCCGCCAGTAAGCACGAAACGAATGTGCATGAGATTATACTTTCCGTTCATGCTGCCTTTGGTTTATCCTTCTGGTCACAACTGAACTAATTTGTT